>OY744545.1:1234114-1454114 GCA_963556195.1 Sepiola atlantica
CATTGCGTGACAAAAGTTACATGTTTCCACTTTGTAACTGGAACACTCTGGGTTCAATCCCTGATGGACAATACACGGTGCTACCTTCACTCGTTTTCTCTGTGGACTTGCATGATGGTTGCTACAAAGACTCCATCTCCAGGGTCAACAAAAGGCCTTTCTTCGAATCTATCGTTCTTCATTCTCCGGTGGCTGTGAATAATTAATTGCAGGTGTCCCCAGTCATGGGAGGAAAGGCAACGACACGGTTATAATGATAAGAAGTATTTGATAACAAGGTACGTTTATGAACACGTATATTTAATTGATTATGACCTGTAAGGTGTTGGGTCTCCCCTGAGGGGAGGAGGTATGCAACAAAATAACCCAACGGTGGTTGATATGCCGTAAACAACCACGGCCACGACTACAACAGGCCCTTGATTTTGTAACTCCATAACATAATTGATTATTCGGATGTTATTCTCGTAACATTTCGGTCAATGTAACCTCCGACCTTCTTCAGGTGTACTTTGTCGAACTCGGGAATGTTTCTGTCGAACTCACGTGACTCAAATGAACCAATCAATCGCAATAATTTAAAAATAGAGAATCGTCTTCATTATTAAAAATAAGCATAAAATTGTCATTTTATTGTCTAACCCGTGGATTAAATAAAGGCTTCTGTTCGAAATTCTGTACAGATTCCCGAGTTTGATAAGACGCACCTGAACAAGGTCGAGGGTTACAGCGGCCGAAACGTTGTGAAAATAACATCCAAGATGAGAACAGTAGTCCAAATAATCCAAATTATCAATCCTTATCTCAAAAATTTCGAAACATAAATGATTTTGGAACCATTTTAAAAGTTTTTGTCTCACAAATTTCTTTCTTTTTCAGGGTTTTAAGACATCATCGTCTTCAGCCTCGATCTTGATGCCGATCAATGCAAGACTTTGTTCGTACAAATGCTTTCGTAAAAAACACAACTTTTATGGAATCGCACACAGCACGGATCCACAATAGAACAAGAAAAGGATCCATTCTTCGGAGCTCTCCATTCAACCTGTTCGTCTAGTGATGAAAATGCTGTTTCAAACTGAATGGTGACAGATGAGCGTACCGATTGACGGACGGACAGACAAACAGATTGAGAGGGCCTCTTATATTCGGAACTCAAGCGTGACAGACCAATGAAAATGCTCTTATAAACTCCAGCTTGACAGACCAATGAAAATGCTGTTTGAAATTCCAGCTGGACAGACCAATGAAAATGCTGTTTGAAATTCCAGCTTGACAGACCAATGAAAATGCTGTTTGAAACTCCAGTGTGACTGACCAATTAAAATGCTGTTTGAAACTCCAGCTTGACAGACCAATTAAAATGCTGTTTGAAACTCCAGCTTGACAGACCAATGAAAATGCTGTTTGAAACTCCAGCTTGACAGACCAATGAAAATGCTTTTTGAAACTCCAGCTTGACAGACCAATGAAAATGCTGTTTGAAACTCCAGCTTGACAGACCAATGAAAATGCTGTTTGAAATTCCAGTGTGACAGACCAATGAAAATTCTGTTTGAAATTCCAGCTTGACAGACCAATGAAAATGCTGTTTGAAACTCCAGCTTGACAGACCAATGAAAATGCTGTTTGAAATTCCAGCTTGACAGACCAATGAAAATGCTGTTTGAAACTCCAGCTTGACAGACCAATGAAAATGCTGTTTGAAACTCCAGTGTGACTGACCAATGAAAATGCTATTTGAAACTCCAGCTTGACAGACCAATGAAAACGCTGTTTGAAACTCCAGCTTGACAGACCAATGAAAACGATGTTTGAAACTCCAGCTTGACAGACCAATGAAAATGCTGTTTGAAACTCCAGCTTGACCGACCAATGAAAATGCTGTTTGAAACTCCAGCTTGACAGACCAATGAAAACGCTGTTTGAAACTCCAGCGTGACAGACCAATGAAAATGCTGTTTGAAACTCCAGCTTGACAGACCGATGCAAATCCTGTTCCAAAATGCATGGCAGACTGAATGACTCACCTGCTTATAGATATGTCTGACCTCATCTACAAAAGCAGAAATAAACTTGATTTTTATTTTGTTTTTAATAAGATGCATTGCTATATAGGCCTAACATAGAAAATCCGACAAGATCACTTTATGTATTAGATAAGCCATAAATTTCTGGGCATTATTTTCATGTTTAATGATGAAAATACTATTTAAAACTTATCAATCGACAAACGGACAATTTTGCCGTTGCTCCACAAGACTTCTACAAAACAAAATATTGTTTAATTTTTTAATACACGGTGTTTGAGACAAATTTGAGCCTTTTTGAAAGGAAAAAAAGTTTCCGGTTAAAAAGGCCAGAGGATAAGGGTTAATGAGATTGCCTGTTAGCGATGAAGAAATAATGCAATAAGCATTTTCATTTCGGCGTTTTACGTGTACGATAAAACTTGCTATCACTTACAGATTTTAATGTTTTGTTTTTAACTAAATATCATTTGAGTGAATATAAGTTTTTTGAGAGTGAAACAAAGCTTTCTTTCTTTCGTGTGAATCAGATGATTCTGGTGTTGGCATTAGTTTCCCCGATGTTTTTCTAGTTAGAAATCTATCTGGAAAGACATCGGGTACTTACGGGAAGGACCACGAGAAGGTTGCCAACATCCCTAAGTGAAAGTGATACTGTGGAACCGACTGGATTCGAACTTGGAACACCCAAGTCTTCAGTCCGTGTCGTTATCCACTTAACCACCGTCATCTCCCAAGCGTAAAGCGATTTCATTCTAAATATTTTGACTGACTGAAATAGAATTTAACAAATATTTATATAATTTAAGTAACACTAAAACGGACCTTATAATACAAAATGAGTCTCCGGTTATCAAGACTAAAAGCCACTCAAGGTCACTTAAATAAATATTTTGATTTGTTGTTTATAGAAGAGTTTTGTTTCCCTCTCATTTGACGACTCTTTTGTTACAAAATATTATAGGAGTTGGTCTTATAGTCGATGCGAAGACAAAGCCTCTATATTGGTATATCCCAAGATGCGTCCAAACCAGGATCTACTTAAACAGGAAATAAGATGAATTTAGCAGTCATTGAAGAGTGACACCATACCGTCATCGTTGTCGCGTGGCGATACTAAGAATACGATTAAGAATTTCGGTCATGGCTGACGGTACGAGAACAATCTACCTCATGGGTGAAATAAAGGGTTCAGTTCGAAATTCCGTATAGATTCCCGAGTTCGACATAAAGATGCCCGAGTTTGACAAGACGCACCTGAAGAAGGTCGGAAGTTACATCGGCCGAAACGTTGTGAGAATAATACCCAGACGAGAACAGTAGAACAAATAATTCAAATGATACGAATTATCAATCCTCATCTTAAAAATTCAGATAAGATACACGTTTGTTAAACCCTAATACGACTGATCGCCATTGTCCAGAAGATTGAAGTTATTCGAGTTCAAGAAAGATAACTCTTTTTACACTTTTTCAAGAGTTGCGTCCCTTGAATTAAAAAAAATTATTTTGCAGTTTTTGATTAAAAACGAAATTATTTGTTAAACTTTACTGTTTCTTATTTGTTTTTATGTTTTCTCATTAAGGGTACATTGAAGCTAAATTTGATCGACTAGGTTTGTCTGTTTTTTTTTTTTCAGCGGTTACAGGGCAAATTAATCTACCGTATAAATGGATTGCCTGATTTTTCGGATTTATTTTTATTTTTTTATTTTGCAAATATTAATTTGTTTTGTGATTTTTAAATGGGGAGGCAAAACGGAAAATTACTCAAGTCCGCCGATTTTTAAAAACATCTTAAAATACACAATATGAAAAAGAGAATCGTCTGTGCTTTAAAAAAAAAAATGATATTTCACCCCAAACAAGGCAGTCCGCCACTGTAGATGTAAGGGGCTACTGAGAATTAGGGTGTCATCCTAAGTTGGGAGCTGTGTAGCGAGATGTCTGTTTACATTAGTTTTAGACCTCTGCATGTCGGTACAGTCACCGAAACAGGGGGAAGGGAGGGGGTTCCAGAGGCCAGCAGCACGAGGAAAGAAAGCTCTTCGGCATCTGGGGACCTCCACAGTGAATGGATGGGATTTAGCTGATTGTCGAATTGGTCTAGCGAATTTACGTCGAGGGGGCAAACGTATTTTTAAAAAAAGAAGAAAAAGACGCATGCTTAAATACTTCATTTTATCATGCATTCTGCCCTCGTGGGGAGGCAAGTAAATAGTGACACAAAAACATTTTAGAACGAGAATTCTGCAATGTTTTGTTTAAGATTACTCGTTTTCAATACATTTATTTATTATCAAAGAGTTTTGTAAAAAAAAAGCGCCCTACATTAAAAAATAAATATATAATATCCCCCCCCCCCCAAAAAAAAATAAAATAAATATTAACATGTTTCAAAAGAAAAAAAATCTATATATATTTCGGACGCTTCGATGTTTCGTTTGTTTATTAAAAGTTTTGTAAAAGGTCAACTCGAAGACACCGGTGAAGACCGAAAGGCGTTCCTCTCGCTGTTTCATTGATCTGGGTTTCTTTTACCATATCACTAACCCTAAGTCTGGGTGGCAACATTTTTAGTAAACATTGATTGATTTTATTATTTGTTAATTAATTAATATTTGCAAAAGAAAAAAGAAAAGAAATCCGCAAAAATCAGAAAACGAATTAGTATTTTCAACATAATTTGCAAAAATCAGAAAACAAATTAATATTAAAAATAAAAAGAAAGTAACAAATGGCGATTGTGCAGTATAGTTAACAAAAAATTTACAACAAATAACTTTTACGAAACGATCGATTTACCTATCGATTTATGTAGGTTTGGAACTTTTTTTAAGTGTTTTTTTTTTTCAATGCCAGAATTTGTATAAAAACATGGACGACCATGTGAGTTCGAATGGTTCGGTATAGTGCAAAGTATTTTGAAATAAAGAAAAACTAAAAAAACAGTTTCAGTACGTTAAAAATATACAAATATTTGTTGTATTTTTGTTTAATTTTAGATTTTTCAGTTCTTAAACATACAATATCGAAACAAGTAAAATATGGCGCTATCTTGAATTTGTTTTTACAAGCCTCCGAGGCAACGATACAAAAATCTGAAGAGAAAAAAAAAACACTTAAAAAGTGTCAAAACTGAAAAGCTATGCAAGTCAAGAGAAGATTAAATTTTCTTGAGTTTGGTGAAAGTTATTTGTTGTGAATTTGTTTTTGTTTTTACAACCCTTTTTTCTTGCACAATCGCCCAACTATCATGGACGGCGGCACCGGGGTGGCAGGGGGGGGGGGGGTTCAAGCCCCCCCCCCACACTTTTTGACTTGCCCCCCTCCCCCACTTTACGGTCATCAATAATGAAGTTATATATGCATGTGTTAAACCCCCCCCCCACTTTTTAGGAGAACCCCCCCCCCACTTTTATAACTGTCCCACCGGTCCTGAAATTGATACGGTATATCAGACAAAACTAATTGTTAACCTTAATAAAAACAATATATATATTTTTAAATTTGGTTTTTGAATTTCACAAGTGTCTTCAAATGAAAATAATTGCTCGTTTTCTGTAATTGTCGGTGTACGGTTATACTTCGCTAACTGTACACCGAAAAAAAAAAAATTGTCCCGTAAGAACAAACAACACATGCAACATTGTCGGATTTTTCGTGGGTGTTAACGAAAAACCGCTCTAAACAAAGGTCATGTTATCTAGGACAATTATCATAAAAAAACTATAACAAGAGAGAAGGAATGGAAGGATACAAGATGTTCGTAAAAGTTAAAATAAAGTTTTATTTACAAAAAAGGTAGCTTGGACTGCTTTTTTTTCCAAAGCTGGAATAAATAAATTATTCCTGGATAACATACAAAAAAAATAAAAATAAAAAAAATACAACATCAGGATTTCTGAACATTAAAGTTAGATACAACAAAAATTGACACAATCTAAGCAAAGGAATACATCCTTTTAAAACATGAACTTACTATAAAGTCAGTATTCTTACAAATCAATCAAAAGGTCTCTTTTTTTCTTTACACCAAAGTTACAACCAAAAGTAATAAAATTAACAAACCGTGCTAAGGCCGAACATAATTTCCACGATAGAAATAACTCTTATTTTTTTTTATCAAACGTCTGTCACAAAGTTCTTTTTTTTTCTTCTTTTTCTTCAATAATTTTCTTTTAGCAAATCCAACGTAAGATATACGTCACAAGAACAGTACAAATTTCAAATAAACATAATACTTGCTTTTTTTCCACCGAGTGTCCCGAATAGCATCACGCGCGAATGTAAGGATTCAACTTGCAAAGTTATATCTTTCAAATCAATCTGTGTTGCAAAGACGATCGCTCTTTACGATTCTTAATCTCTGATTAGAATCTTCTCGACCGCAAAGTATTTCAGTTCACGGGAGCTAAGCTCTTCAACATAGGCAATTTCGTCCCCGGAGTTATCTCGTTCAAATTCTCAATAATTCTTCATTCCAAGCCTCTGACCCGAAACATCTTCTAAGGGAAATATTCATTGACTGAAGGAAGAATATTTCATACACAAAAGGCAATTCTTGCCCGGAGATAATTTTATCTCCTAAATTCTTCATTTCAAGCCTCTGACTTGAAACATCTTCTAAGGGAAATATTCGTTGACTGAAGGAAGAATATTTCATACACAAAAGGCAATTCCAGCCACGAGATACTCTATCTCTTAAATTTCTTCAAGTAGAAATTCTTCACAAATTTAACGTCCCTCATGTGGACGGAGAAACAGTTTTACAGGTGTTGACTTCCTGAGGTCCAAATCTGTTCTGACTAAATTTCGCGCCGATATCAACTCCAGACACAACCAATGCATCATTGCTAAAAATAGAAATCACGTGACACAACATGGCGTGAAGTCAACCCAACTCCCACGCAAAATCCATATGACCTTCAACCTGCACGTAGGCCAAAACTGACAGTTTTCAAACAAAGGGAAGTAACCGATGACTTACTTAGAAAAATATCTCGAAATTTCCACAACATGGTCAAAACTGATCCCCTTCCTAAAATCTCAAATATTTGAAAAATATTCCTCAAAACCCGGAATTCTCTCGCGACATGATAGGTAATTGTAAACAGAAGAAGAATTTAAAAAATTTGAGATGGTCAAAAAGAGGGGGATCAGTCTACGTTAAATTTACATTGAAAACTGATCCCCCGTCTTAAAATCTAAGGTTTTACATTTTTTCCCAAACCCCCGGAATTCTCTATCGACATGATAGGTCATTGTACACCGAAAAAGATTTTTTTCAAAATTGAGATGGTCAAAAAGAGGGGGATCAGTCTATGTTGAATTTACATTGGAAACTGATTCCTCCTCCTAAAATGTAAAATATTTGAAATTTAAAAAAAAAATGGTCAGTAAAAAGTTGTGCAAAACGGACTACGGAAAAAGACGAACCAGTACCAACAAATCTTACCCCATAAAACCAGTCTGTCAATAAGTGAGAGAGATCTTTTTTTAAAAATTAGCAGTAGCTTTTCATTTTTCTTTTGTCTCCCCTGTCGAAACGCTTATATCGCCTCTCTCTCTCTCTCTTAAATTTTAGCAGCATTTAAGACAGTTTAAAGCTGTTAAAATTAAAGAATAAACAAAAAAATCAATATTTCTGATTTGAATTATATTATTTTCAAATTATTTAGTGTAACTTTGATTTTGTATACAGTACAAACAAGGAGAGTAGAAACTGAACCCTGGGTTTACTTTCAGCAGCCTCGTAAAATCTCGCTTCCCTTATTTTATCTTTTAGTCCTCACATCCCATGAGATGTTTCTGACAAAGGGGGAAGAATTGCTGTTTTCTGGGTCGAAATCTATCCACTTATTGTTAGATTTTTTGGACCCTGAAGTAGTATTTTTGGCACTTGTATAGATGCGGTACACGAGCCGAAATTTATTTTAGAAGAGTTCCAATGGTGGAAGAAGGGGCAGACAACTCTCTTTTTTTAAAGTACAGTTTCTTTTTCCAATTAAAGATGACCTAGTAATATTTATGTACCTATGGGCATATGAAAGTGCCAATTATGAGAGCATACGGAGAGAGTGCCGCATAATGTTAAATAACACAATAGCCGATTGGCGTATGTTCTTGCGAGAAGTCTGTATTGAATATTTTATTAAGTATCCGCAAATTCTGTGAGGGGAGGGTCGAAGCGTGGAGATAGACGAAAGTCTATTTTCACGCCGTAAATATAACACCGGCCGTATTCCACAACAACTTTGTGTTTTTAGTGGCTATGAAAAGGATACTAAATCGGTTTTTTAGTGAAGGTCCCGTCCAGAGATGCTGCCACATTAATCCCAATAATAAGACAATATGTACGCCCAGGTACCACAATCACATCCGATTGCTGGCGCGCATATGATCGCCTTGGATCTGAAGGATTTCACCATTTGCGTGTAAATCATAAGTATAATTTTGTCGATCCTTCGACAGGTGCGACAACCAATCATGTGGCAAGCATGTGGCAACAAGCCAAGAGCAGGAACAAATTAAAATGTGGGACCCACATGCAAATGGTGGAATCCTATTTATTAGAATTTATGTGGCGGCAGAAATTTTCCGCAACCCCCCTACAGAGTCTTTTTGAACACATTTCTGAATTCTATCCCGTTTAAAAAAACAAAATCAGGAGAAGAAAAAAAAAACAGAAAAATTTATTTTTTAAACTATAAAAAAAAATCAAAAATGTTTTAAACCAAACCCGATGACTGTTCGTTTTGAAATGAAAAAATATACTGTTGATTTTCCAAAATTCTATTTTCTTCAATAAATGTTCTATCAATATACTGTTGATTTTCACAAATTGTTATTTCTTCGAAAAATGTTCTATTAATTGAATTTGCATGACTTCTTATTTAAAAAATGCATATTTTCCAATTTTCGGAGAAATTGCGTACTAAAAAAAGAGAGTTGTCTGCCCCTTACACCATTGGAACTCTTCTAAAATAAATTTCGGCTCGTGTACTGCATCTATACAAGTGCCATATATATATTTTTTAGCTCCTTACATAAAGTGGCTTCATGCCTTGTCTGAAGCAATTTCGAGTAAAAAAAAAAAGAACATCGATAAAATTTGGCAGATATTTTTGGAAGCTAACCGCTTCAATATAACCAAATTTTTTTTAGTTGAAACGCACTTCTTTCACTCATCAATCTCCATTTTTAATATATGTGCACCGACTGCCAATGTTCAGAAAAAATATTAAGGAAACGATGCGTGCAGGGGCAAGAGGGCGGGGGGAGTATAGATGTTTCGTAATTGGTCCCCCGATTTTATAAATCGGGGGACTTATGTTTTGAGGCATGTCCGTCCGTCAGGATTTTTCATCCGCAACCATCCATTGAATTTCTCTGTAATTTTGCATGAAGTTGTAACTTTGGTCAGGTTAGAAAGTGACATTCTCCAATTTTTGAAAAAAAAAATCTGGTTAGCCCCCCCAGGGGGGTCAAAAGGCCCCGAAATGGCAAAGAATGACATTTTTTGCCCCATAACTTTTCATCCATCCATCCATTCAATTTCTCTGAAACTAGGCCAAAATGTGGAGGCAATTGTTCCTAATAGAAAATAAGTATCGCTGACCTTGGAAAATCTCTGGTTCGCGCCCCCAGGGGGTCAAAAGCCCCCAAAATGGCAAAAAATGACCCTTTTCTCCCATAACGTTTGATCCATCCATTCAATTTTTCTGAAACTTGGCCACAATGTAGAGGCAATTGTTCTGGATATAGAATGAGCATCCTTGACCTCAGAAAAATTCTGGTTCGCGCCCCCAGGGGTTCAAAGGGGGGGGGGTCAAATGTGCCCCAAATTTATTGCATTTTACACTCGCCACATCGAGTCACATACAGAGGGCGATCACGCACGCGCGGCTTGTTATTTATCATCAAGTCTTTAAAAAAAAGAACGGAGTTGTCTCCCTTTGTTTCGTCTCTAATCTCAGACAGGAGACTTTTTTCGGTTTACACCGGACGAGCACGTGTAAAGTCGAAAAAAAGAGAAAAACAAATCGGAAATAATGGGGAAACATGTTAAAAGAAAGAATAATAATAATCGTCAGAAAGGTGGCGACCCTCGGAAGAACCGAGGGGACGATCCAATGAAGAATCAAAGGGATCCCAAAAGTTCCGTCCATGGTAAAAAGATTATTGGAAAACTGAGCCGGGAAATATTGACGAAGAAGATCGGAAAAGCCCAGAAAGGCAAAAAACATAAAAAAATCAAAGCCATCGACCCGTTTTATCACGGAGACAGAAAGAATATGTAATGTATATATTTTAAAATTATTGATTACTTAAAAAAAAAAAATCAACAGGTTCTTTTTTAGAGTAGTGGCTTCTCCGAGAATACTGTTTATCTTTGGTATAAGGGCACAACCACACGATACACAAACATAATACTTGACCTTAAATTCTTACCAGAAATTACTTTTTATTTTCTTGCGTTTGGTAAAAGCTATTCCGGTGCTTCTGTAGTTTCACAATGACATGTTAGGCATGTTTTAAAAATAAATAAATAGCTAAAGAAATGTGTAAACTTTGTTATGTACTTACGTGGTAGCTGAAAAGACTGTACATCAAGAATCACGCACATTCATCCAGTATTTATTAAATTAAAAATAAAAAAATCGATTTTATCTATTTTGTCGTTTCCCACCCAAAATGGCGGACAATGAATCGTCTGCTAATTTCTGGCCTCACAAATGTGTAAGTAAACCCAAATAAATTGTTTTGGACTAATTTCCCAACTGTATTTCCGGTGCTATTTTACTTATAGGCCGATCAAGTTAATTGTGTTCATGTAAAAGCATTATTTTGTACTTACTCAGTCATATTTTATCTCTCACGCCCCGAAAAAGAATTTTAAAATATCAAGCAGAACTTTAATTAGAACGATTTTTCCATTTCCATAAGTGGCCGGTTAGCTAACTAAGGGCAGATAAGTGTCGCGAAATTGGATCCCCTAGGTCGCTGTTACCATGTAAATATGAAAAAAAACAAAAACAAAAAAAACAAAACAATAAAGTTATATCGTGGAAAGTATCCCGGTGAACAAAGTAAAAATAATTATTTAATTTTCTATTTTTTAATTTAATAAATATATATTTTATTATTATTGCTTATGTGTTTCTTTCTTTTTATAATCCTAACAATAAAAACGGAGTTAATGCCCTTGTCTATTCTACCGACCGCTCACAGCCCAAAATGTCGGCTCGGGCACAAATACAGGTTGAACATCGAAATGGAAAAATCGTTCTAATTAAAGTTCTGCTTGATATTTTAAAATTCTTTTTCGGGGCGTGAGAGATAAAATATGACTGAGTAAGTACAAAATAATGCTTTTACATGAAACCAATTAACTTGATCGGCCTATAAGTAAAATAGCACCGTATTTCCTTTAAAATAATGGTGCTTATACAGAAAAGTGTACATATGAAAATCGCAGTTCCAATTAAATTAACCGGAAAACTCTTTGAAATAACTCAGTCTATCATATTAACAATAAATCAATGGCAGTCACCAAAATACGATGAAACTGATTTTTATTGTTAATTAAAATTCTACTCAATCATTTTCCCACTTTTTTGTGAGGATACTTATTTAAATCGGCGCTCTTGTATAAGTAATAACCGATCTGAGGGAGGTAACTCTATTTTTCTTAGCCGCCGCTATTCCGAATTCGGTTATACTTTGGCAAGGGAGATAACTTTGTTTATCGCAGCATGAAAGAAAATAACTTTTATGCCACAAAGTTTATAAACAATTAATAAAAAACATGTTACGGTTTTGAAATGCGTTAAAAATAACTTTTAAATGCGTTAGAAGTTTCTTTTAAGCGGTTTTATGTACATGCCACAAATTTCATAAACTTCATAGCAATTAATTAAAAACATGTTACGGGTTTTAAATGCGTTCAAAAGAACTTTTAAGCACTTTTATTTACATGCCACAAATTGTATACATTTTATATAAACATAAAAAGAAAAGTTATTTTCTTTCATGCTGCGATAAACAAAGTTATCTCTCTTGCCAAAGTATAACTGAATTCGGAATAGCGGCGGCTAAGAAAAATAGAATTATCTCCCTCAGATCGGTTACTGCTTATATAAGAGAGCCAAAAAACACGATTTCTTTTATATGTCGCCACTTTTCTTACATTTTGAACCCCCCCCCCAAAATCGAGTTATCTCCCTTGCCTTCTTAATAAACTGAAATATCGGGTATCTTTTACAATAATCAACACAACGAGAACAACGATGTCTAAAAAACAAATATACAACAAATAAATGCGACAGTAGCCCATAAAACTTATTTTCCGACTTACCTATGACATTTGTTTGTATTTTTAAGTAGTTTCAATGGCTTTTTATTAGATCTCAAAATTTCTATCCATTTTATGTTCACGGAAAGTTTGAAAATTTGGCAAGACAAGATGGCTGGCGACATTTTTTTTTATATATATACATTTCTTTAAATATTTTCCTGTCGTTGCGAAACTAAAGAAGTACTTCACTTTCGGGTTTAGGTACAGAATAGTTAACAGTTGAGAACTTGTAAACAAAAATAAAAACAAGTTATTTTTGTGCTTACACAGATTAGAACCCACACTAACTTTGAACCCGTCGTTTGGGTCAAAGTTAGCGTGGGTACTAATCTGTTAAAGTACCATTATTTTTAGCAAATGCAGTAGAATTACATTCTCTACCGACCTGTATACTTTTAACGTGTTGAAACTAAGATTTTTTGGTAAAAGTGTAGTATAGTTAACACCAAAAAAAAATGGCTGTTGAATTTTTTTTTTTTAGATGGTCGTTTATTAAAGACTTTAAAGATATCTCTCTTGTTTCATTTTATTTCAGTCGAAGTTCTCAGAAATTAAGGGGTCCCTTCCTGATCTCTATATGAGATAATAGATATTTGAGTTTTCAATTAAAGTTCTCGTTTACCTCTCAAACGTTGAGTTAGTAAAGAAGTGAAGAACATTAATTTTCCTTTCCCCAATTGACCAGTTGATTATGTTGTAGTATATCTTTCTTTTGGTCTTACCGGATTCCAGGACAAGAATTCATCTAGTCTGGTGGAGTATCCAGCTTAGTGCTGTTACTTGAGGTAAGATCACTAGGAGAAGGTGCACCATTCCTCGTATAGGCGTGTAGCCAAACCGAGGGGATCTTATTTGGGCTTCGAATGCTATATTATTTTGAATATTTGGTCAGGGTTTACTTGTAGGGTGACGTATCCTCATGTTAGGTTTTCCTGACAAACCCTTTTACAGAAAGGCCGAAGACATTCGATGATGATGTCTAATAGGTAATTCAAACTCTCCATATACATGTATGTGCTCATCCGACATAAACAGTTTTTTGTTTCATTTATGGTCGGGAGGTGGATATTCAGCGTTAAAATGAACTTTGTTTTTTGAAAATAGATTTAATCAAAGAATTATTTTTTTTCAGTTATGACAAAAAAAAAATGTTGAACAAAGCTCCGAAAAATGAAGACGACGATTATTTTCCCGGAAGACTGAAGGAAATTCTGCGTCTCAAAGAAGAACTGAAAAAAAGAAAACAGAAAAAATCCGAACCAGAAAAATCTGAACAAACACGTACGTTTCTCATAATTTCTTAACTTTGATATCAGTTTTTACAACGAATAGAAAACTGTTATTCAGACATTGTATTTACGATATTTCAGAGAAAATAATTTCAGAATACATTGTGATGTCATTATATACTCTTTCTTTCATCCCTCGCTCACTGTCTCATTCTCCTTCTCTCTCTCGCTTCTTCCCTCTCCCTCTTTCTTTCTCTTCCATGCCGTCTCTCTCTCTCTCTCCTGCCTCGGCTCTCTCTCTCTCTCTTCCCCTCCTCTTCTCTCTATCTCTTCCCCTCCATCTCTCTTCCCCACCCCGTCTCTCTCTTTCTCGTTTCTGCTCTGCTTCTCTCTTTATCCCTCCCCCCCCCATTCTGTCTTTCTCTTTTCGTCACTCTCTCTTTCTCTTTTTTTCTTTTCCTCAATCCTTACCTCTCCAATTTTCTTCCCCTTCTTTTTCTCTCTAACTCCTCCATCACTTCTATCCCCCTTTTCCCCCCTCTCTTCCCCCCCCCTCTTTTCCTCCCCCCCTCTCTTTTCCTCCCCCCCTCTCTTTTCCTTTTCTTTTCCTTCCCCCTTTCTTTTCCTTCCCCCTTTCTTTTCCTTCCCCCTCTCTTTTCCTTCCCCCTCTCTTTTCCTTCCCCCTCTCTTTTCCTTCCCCCTCTCTTTTCCTTCCTCCTCTCTTTTCCTTCCCCCCCTCTCTTTTCCTTCCCCTCTCTCTTTTCCTTCCCCCTCTCTTTTCCTTCCCCCTCTCTTTTCCTTCCCCTCTCCCTCTTCCTTTCTCCCCACTCACTTTCCATAAAGACGGACAGAGCTTTCCATAAAGATTATTGGACGCATTTGAAAGATATTTGATAAAACAATTATTTACAATAAATTTTATTTAAAATTAAATCTTTAAAGAAAATCTACTTATCTAAATGCTTTCATTATAACCGGAATATTATATATATATATATATATATATATATATACACACACATATTGTATTAGTTTCTGTAGATGTGAATCCGTTGAAACTCCAGTGTTTATAAAAAGTGCTCAATAACAAGTAGAGCTGTTCTTAAGTATAAATTTTTATTTATACAAACATTATTGGTTACGTATGTGCATACATGTTTCGGTTGTACTCTTCACAGAGAGTCAACCTCTTCAGGCCAAAGAAGACAGAGAAGTGAGATGAATTTGAAAAACTTTCCCATTAAGTAAATCTTCATATAAAATACACACATGCACATAAATCTTTAGATACACAAGTACACACATAGACATACATATATACATATATAAAATAAAACAAACACAAATATATACGCATATATCCATACACGGATATACACATATATACATACATATCAACATATATATATATATATATATATATATAAGGTGATTCAATGAAAAATAATTAGACCTGCAAATGGAAACAGATCAATATCTTCAGTTGTTCAGAACAAGGAGCATTTAGTAAATAAAACTATTTATTCTTCTTTTCTTTCAATTTCATTCCTTAAGCATGGCTTTTCAAAGATTAAAATCTTATCAGAGGAAGTAGTGATTGATAAGTTGACAGATAAGGACAGTCAATATTCAAAATTTGGAAAAAAGTTTTTTAAAAAAAGTTCTTTTTAAAAAGATTTTAAAAGTTAAACGGGTGTGTTTCAATGTAAATGAAAGTCACCAAATACGGAGATCCAAGTTGTATGGGGTTCAAATGTAATTGGTAAATCCAGAAGAATCTGTATGAAAATCCAACGGCGACGATTCCACCCAAGTCCTTAGAGGGGGGATCAGACTAAGGACTTGGGTGGAATCGTCGCCGTTGGATTTTCATACAGATTCTTCTGGATTTACCAATTACATACAACTTGGATCTCCGTATTTGGTGACTTTCATTTACATTGAAACACACCCGTTTGAACTTTTAAAACCTTTTAAAAAGAACTTTTTAAAAAAAAACTTTTTTTAAATTTTAAATATTGACTGTTCTTATCTGTCAACTTATCAATCACTACTTCCTCTGATGATAAGATTTTAATCTTTGAAAAGCCTGGCTTAAGGAATGAAATTGAAAGAGAAGAAGAAGAAATATTTTTATTTACTAAATGCTCCTTGTTCTGAACAACTGAAGATATTGATCTGTTTCCATTTACAGGTCTAACTATTTTTCGTTGACTTACCTTATTTTTGCTCTATCCAGTATATTGAGCTTTCCTCATCTCACAATAGGTCTAATTCTCTAAAAGTTATCTTTTAGTTATAAACCTTCATATATATATATATATATATATATATATATATATATAGCCTTATAAGGCTAACTTGACCGCATGCATTCCGGACGGACATTTATGTTACCTTTCCTTCTGATGGAATAGATGTAGAATGCCCATACTATCAGTGGCTTGGAATGGTAACTTGTGAACGGTGTTTTGACTGTTTGGTTTTTGTTTGGGGGTGGGGGTATTTTTTCATCGTTGTGCCGCCCAACGAGAAGGTGTATTCTCGCGCATTGTTCTTTTTTTTTTATGCATTTGGGGCTAATTATTTGCTGGTTGGCTTGTTAGCAGAAATACTGCACGAGCTATTTTTCTAAGATATTTTCTATGTTTCCTTTTTATCTTTGTACTTATTTATTTTTTTCTTCTCTTAAGTCATCATCATCATCAACCGGTTTATTTGTTGAATCAGGCCACAATTAATCCTCTGATGAGGGTGGGGCCTGATTGTCTAGTCTCGAAATCTAAGTCTTCCTCTCCACTCCTGTCTTTGGCAAGGCTTGATGAAATCCATACCCATGGCCTTCCTATCACGTTTGACTACGTCCTCCCAAGTCAACTTGGGTCTGCCAGTGGTGATGTTCTCTGCTGGCACATTCAATTGTCGGACTTTAGCAATCCAGCCATCGCTACGCTCAATGTGACCCAACCAACGCAGTCTGTTCTTCCGCATGATGTCCACAATTAATGCAACGCCACATTGTGTATTGTCGGTTGCTGAAAACCTTATTCCAGATGATCTGCCAAGCAAGTACCTGCTTGGTAGTGAAACACGTGTAGGAAAAAACTCCTTAATTTGAATAAATAATATTTGTAAGAAAAAATCTTTTATGGTTATGATTGGTCTCCTGAACGGAATGCTTTGGTAAGCCTTCAAAGAATCACATATAAATGCTCTGTACCCTGTAATCGAGTATCATCGAGCTTGTTTTTATTGGCCTAATCCCGGTCTTCACTGAATAATCTATTTTCTAAGTGAAAAATCTCTCTCTCTCTGTCTCTCTCTCTCTCTCTCTCTCTCTCTCTCTCTCTCTCTCTCTCTCTATAATGTGTATGTACTATACATTATATATATATATGTACTATATATTTTTTATATACATCTATATTATACTCTGGTTATTTTTATGAATTAATAAAGAATTTTTTTTAAAACTCTGTTTTTGATCCGATGATAACAGTTAACTCTTTTTTGCCATTTTTCTAAAGACTTGATTTTGCTTTATTCTAATTAGCCGCAGAGGCAAACGCTAAGAAGTCCTACGTAACCGTTCCATCATTTTGGCCGAAACCCGAGCGGAGGCCACCATCCCAAAGTGATGGCCGCCCAAACGAGGATGAAAACAATGACAATCCGTTGTATATTCCCGAAGGTCAAAAAGAGGGTGAAAGCGCTGTCTCGTACTTGCGGCGAGCAAATCGAGATTTATCTGACGTCTTTGAGAAAACAATGCTTTTCAAAAAATTTGGCGTAAGTTTGCGCTTTCTTTTTTCTTTAAAGCTTGCATTGGCAAGTATTTGCTTTCATCTTTCTTTTTTTTCTCTTTAAAGTGTGCCGCTGAATAACTTTCCTTTTTTCGTCTCAAAATGTTTTTTTTTCATCATGAAAGAAAGGATACGTTTATTTATTTTTTTGATTATGAAAGAAAGGATACGTTTATTTATTTTTTTCATCATGAAAGAAAGGATACATTTCTTTATTTTTTCATCATGAAAGAAAGGATACGTTTATTTTTTTTCATCATGAAAGAAAGGATACGTTTATTTTTTTTTTTCATCATGAAAGAAAGGATACGTTTATTCATTTTATCATCATGAAAGAAAGGATACGTTTATTTTTTTTCATCATGAAAGAAAGGATATGTTTATTTTTTTTTCATCATGAAAGAAAGGATACGTTTATTTATTTTTTCATCATGAAAAAAGGATACGTTTATTTATTTTTTTCATCATGAAAGAAAGGATACGTTTATTTATTTTTTTCATCATGAAAGGAAGGATACGTTTATTCATTTTTTCATCATGAAAGAAAGGATATGTTTATTTTTTTAATTTATTATGCCTCTTAAAGCCTCAAAAACTGTGTCTGATCTCTTTGACACCTGACTCCCCAGACGCAAAAACTCTCTCACTTTTCTGCCATGTACTTCCTCCCATAACGTAACTTCTTGTACATGTCAGCCTAATCTCTAACTTGACCTTGAATCAAAATTTTCATTTTCTTGCTTAACTCACCTTATGTTAAATTCCTCGTTTTTAACGTTATTCTTACATCTAAAATTGCCGTTGGTATGAACCCCAACTCCCCTCTTCCCAACCCAGGGAGGTGGATTGTATCTTGTGACATTCCAGATCTTTGCTCTTGCTTGGCAAAGAGATCAGTTTGATCTCTCACTGTTGGTGGGGCCACTCATTCACTGACTGCAACCCCATAAAAATCAAAACCCTATTTCTCCTTTTTATTTCATTCCCGAATAGATACTAGAAGGTTGTGGCTGAGGGTCAAACGTGTTGAGAACAAAGAAGATTACCACTGCCAAAGAGTAATGTTTTCTGAGAGTATTATGTTGAATTTCCTGTTTTTAACGTTATTTTTATACACCTGCATCTAAATATTGCTGCAGTGGTACCAAATTGCCGTTGGTATGAACCCCAACTCTCCTCTCCCCTTCTCAGCCCAGAGAGATGAGTTGCGTCTTATGATATTCAAAATGTTTGCTCTTGCTTGGCAAAGAGACCCGTTTGATATCCCACTTCTTGCTTGAGCGGCCCTGTTGGTGGGGCCACTAATTCACTGACTGCAACTCCATGCAGATTCCACCCACCCCCCCTCCCCAAAAACGAGGCTGTGGATGGTGACCCGTGATGCCTTGGGACGGGATCCTGGTGGCTGAGCAGTTCATGGCCTGGTTGCATAAATGGTCACTTGACTTGCAACACTCCACTTTGGAATTTACATCAGCTAGACGGGAGGGCGGAGAGGCCTGATCTGATCAATCGGCTGATCACATCATGCCCTAGTATCTATAAGTTCATCCCTAACCGTATTATTTTCAATCTGATTCTTTTAAAAATAAAAACCTTATTTCTCCTTTTTATTTTCTTCTCAAGAAAGCAGTGGCTGAGGGTCAATTGTGTTGACAACAAAGAACATTACTACTGCTGAAGAGTAATGTTTTCTGAGAGTAATGTTTTCTGAGAGTATAAAATAATAAAGGATTCTATTTGACAACTTTATTAAAAAAAAAACATGGATGGTTGATATGCCGTAAAACCTCCACCCTCACCCATATCCCTTAATATATAACAGTTTAGCCAACGAGACCACGATTGAACAAAGGTGGAATTGGTATACATAGCTCGACTCTTTGCTTTGTGAATGAAATATGCTTGTTTTAATTTCATTATTACTCAATATCTCAAACCTGTGCCAAAGAAGCGGGACCACTTTCAGCTAGCGTCACTTTAACCAACTCTGCGAACGAGACGACGATTGAACAAAGATGGAATTGGTATAGATAACTCAAGTCTTTCTTTTCTGAACAAAGTATGCTTGTTTTAATTTTATTATTACTCAATATCTCAAACCTATGCAAATGAAGCAGGACCACTTTAAGGTGGCGTCATTTTAACTATCTCGGGTCAACGAGACTACTTTTAAAAAATTTGATTATTACTCAATATCTCCTCCGGATGGGCGTCAATCGACGAATGCAATGGACTTATGATTAAGTAAACAAATGGAATCTTTTTTTTGCTTTTCTTTTTTTTTTTTCTTTTCTCTTCTTTTTTTTTTTCTGTTTTTAGATTAGTTTTACAGATATGAATTCCGGAAAAATGGAGAAATTGTACGGGATGAACGATAAAAAACGGATGTAAGTATCGAATTGGATTATTCTCATCTCAAAGTCGATTTACGTTTCGACCGTTTTTTGAACTTGGGAATAAAAAAAACAAATTAATCACAGAAAACTGCCTCATCACCATCATCATCATCATCATCATCTTTGGTTTAACCTCCATTTTATGTGTTGGATGGCTTTTAGAAATTGACTTCTAAACTAACCTATCTCTAGCCAGGTCTTTATTTATCCCTCTTTCTCTCAAGTTCATCCTTATCACTTCCTTTCATGTTTTTCCTTGGTCTTCCCCTATGAACTGACCCTGCTACCTCAACTGTTCTACATCTACTAACCCATGAACTATCATCCATTCATTCAAAATGACCATACCATCAAAGTCTCCTGTTCTGCACACATATCCCTATACTGTCCAGTTATAATCTTCCTCTAAGGTCATCAGATCTAAGCCTGTATTCTCACATTACACATCCATCATATCATTATCATATTATTTCTGTCCATGCAACGCATGTCCTCAACCCTCACTGTCTCCGGCATCTGGGGACCTCCACAGTGAATAGATAGGATTTTGTTGATTGTTTAGTTGGTCTCGTGTATTTATGTAGAGAAGACACCAGAGCAGCAAGTTCATCTGAGCACAATCCATTGAAGTAATTGTAAAACAAACACAAGGATGCAACATTGTGGCGATGGGACAGGGGCTGGAGCTTGGGGGATAGTGAGGGACCTATTAGATTAGTGACTCTTTTTTGGACCTTGTCTAAAAGGGAGAGACTGGTGGATGGTGCACCAGCCCAGATGTGACAACAATACTCCATGCATGGGCAAATGGTGGCTTTGTAGAGATATAGGATAATGTGAGGAGTTTACTAGCACGGTAAAGGGAGCCCACCTTCTTTGCAGCAGCCTTGGCAATGTCTTCTATGTATTTGTTTCAATTCATGTTACCTGTGACTGTTCTAATAAAAGAACGATATGTGGATAGTTTGTGTATATAAAACTCAATGTCTGTGTTTGTATGTTCCCTATAGAAAGAAAGGTTATAGAATATACATAAAATCTAAAAGTGTATTCTTATGTAAAATTTATCGGGGAAGACAATGGAAGTGTTATTGAATCTCTAAATGCATCTAAGGGATCTATGAAGGCATAACATCCCCCCCCCCCCTTAAAACTTGAAATATATCCTATTTTTATGAAATTTAAATCATATGTATAAAATTTTCTAACAATGGAAGTGGCCTCAAATCACTACGTTATACTCTATGCGCCGAATATCTATGTGCCCCCCCCACTTCTAATTGACCCATGGCGACAACATCCCCTTAAAAGTTACGATTAAATATATCCGATTGTAATTAAATTTAAACCATATGCATAAGACGCTGATTCAGAGTTTTCCAACATTTCAGCTTCTTCCGACTATATTAGGGGGCGAAATAGGAGGAAAGTAATATGGTATCATTGTAGTGATCCTCATTCAATCCCGAGCAACGTCGGGTCTTCCTGCTAGTTATAAAATAATCTATACATATAAAGTTGAACCATTTGTCACACTGACAGTTAGATTAAAAGGCGACTTTTCTATTTACTATAACCAGATATATTTTGAAAGTACATTAACCAGAGTACTTAGATAAGCATGTTTCAGTTTGAACAAAGGCGCTACCATAATATCGGACGCCCATAGAATGGAAATATTTGAAGCACGGCAGCAATATACGACGGGTGAAGAATACAACTGTGGAATTTCCACGGGTCCCGCTATCAAATAAGTAATACGTAATAACGAATCTGATTATCACTTTAGTCATTGCATAATTAAAAAAAATACACAAAGAACAAATGTGTAAATAGACGGGAGGGGGGGGGGCCAGTAAAAACAAAGAAACTAATATAGTGTTATGAGCATAGTAGTGATCCTCATTCAAACCCGGGCAACGTCGAGTCTTCCTGCTAGTTCATTATAAAATGTATTTTGAACCTTACATGGACAGACAAAAAAAAAAAACTGTTGAGACATGTATTTTAAACAAATGCAAGTTTCTACGTACGTGTTTCAAACTAACAGATATATTTCTATCTGATTTCACATTCCGTAACAGATTGACAAGGGGAAGGTTCCTCCGAAAATTCTCTGACTTTTGTTTGTTTTTTTTAATTTATTTATCAGGCGATTGAAAGAAATTGCAAAAGAAAAGAAACAGCGAAAGTTGGAGAAACAAAACGACAATCAAACTGGATTTGATCATCTGAAAGGTAAACAATCGTGTTATTTTTTTATTTTTTTTTTAAGCTACCACGTAAGTACATAACAAAGTTTATACATTTCTTTAGCTATTTTTTTTTTAAGAGAGGCTTAACATGTCGGGACTAAACAGCAGAAGCACCCAAAATTTTTTTTGTTGACCAGTGTAATCGGAGTTAAAAGTTAAAAACTAATGCAATGGTTTTTTTTTCTTTTTAATCTTCAGATGATGTTGAATTTGGAGAAGTCGCCATGGCGCCACCAGAAAGGCTAGCAAAACCAAGAAAGGCAGATCCTTCCAAACTTTTACAGGTCAGTTTAGATGCACTATTATACAGGGATGTAAGTTCTCTGCTTTTTAACGCCCCCCCCCCCCCCCTTTTATTTCAAATCCAGAAAAAGCGGATTTCTGATTAAATTGCTAGAGCCGCCGATGAATGTGAGTTCTTCGCTTTTTGGTCGGAATCTGCTTCTTTTTTTTTTTTTAAAGAAAATGCTTTGTATAATTTAGATTATTCAAACTACAGTTCTCATCTTGAGTGTTATTCTTACAACGTTTCAGCCACTGTAAGCTCCGGCCTTCTTCAGGTTTATCTTTTCGAACTCAGGAATATTACTGTCGAACTCGTGAATCTGGCTGGAATTTCGAACGGAACCCTTTATTTAATCCACGGGGGTAGGATGACTGGAAGAAGTCTTCAGTATTTCGCAATTCTTCGTATCGCCCGCACTGATGATTTAACCTTCAACCTTTCAGATGACTGTCACTTAGAACTGAATTTTACTTAGTACTATATCCACTGTGACACTGGTCCTTGCATGCTACCCCCGTAGATTAAATAAAGGGTTCCGTTCGAAATTCTGTCCAGATTCTTGAGTTCGACAGAAATATTCCCGAGTTTGAAACGATACGCCTGAAGAAGACCGGAGCTTACAGCGGCCGAAACGTTGTGAGAATAAGACTCAAGATGAGAACAGTAGTCCAAATAATCAAAATTATACAAATTATCAATCCTTATCTCAAAAAGTCAGAAAGAAAATACTGATTTCTGCCAAATCGCTAGAGCCTTACCTCCTTATTTTTTCATCGCTATTTGACTGGATTTTATTTATTTCTTGCTCTCTTGCTTTATCTTTTCTAACTGGATATGTGTTTTATAAATTTAAAGAAATTAATATGACAAAAAAAAAATTACATAAAGGGCATTTTAAAAAATTAAGTTGACATAAAGGGCATTCGGCATAGTTCAAAGCGGAATATTTTTGCTGAAAAACATCATTTCTAATTTTGTTTACCAATAAAAACAATACGTAAATACATTCATCGTAGTTACTTACTCTCTCATGCAACTACTAAATAGCGTATGTTTTCTTCGACAAAATTTCGCAAATATTTTTTTTCATACTAGCTATAAAATGATAAAAGCTAGATGGAAACTGACATACCCAGGGAGTGTACCAACATCGCTCAAGTAGCGGGTATGAATTCAATTTTTCTTGGCTAATCGATATACGTTTCCATTTGACCGTTAAATTTTGATTTTTAAAGGCACTTGTGGACAGAAAAGAATTTTATTTTTTCTTGACATTTTTAACAAAATGTTAATGAATGATTTAGTTTTTTTTTTTTTTTAAATGTTTAGTTCTCTCTTCTATCTATCTCTTTCTATTTCTTTCTTTCTCTCTCTCTCTCTCTCTTTCCTTTTCTCTCTATATTTCTTTCTCTCTCTATTTCTCTTTCGTCATCTCTCTTTTTTTTATCTCTCTCTCTATTCCTTTCTTTCTCTCTCTCTATCTCTTTCCTTTTCTTTCTGTTCTATCTCTCTATTCCTTTCTTTTTCTTTCTCTCTTTCTTACTCTTTTTGTTTTTTTCTCTTTCCTTTTCTTTCTCATTTCTTTTTCTCTCTCTCTTATCTTTTCTCTCTCTATATATTTGTCTCTCTCTCTCTATATATATATATATATATAATATATTTATATACATATATATAATATTTATAAAAAAAATTAATTATTTATTACCTACAAACATCGATGTTTCATGCTAACACAATCTTCAGTGCAGGAACTTAATTCTCAACGGTCGACGGGCCCGAACTCCGATCACAAATCGCCACTGATTCGCAGTCAAGAGCGTTAACCCCTCAGCCATAGAGAATTAGCTAATAATTAAAGAGGAATTTAACTTTGTAAATAGCGAGTCGGTGGCTAATTTACATGAGCAGTTGAAAGTGATCAACAAACTGTGTTTGGATCTTGCATGAAGCTATTTGTACTGCTTGTTATTAAACTCACTCAGAGTGCCCAGCCTTTAGTAAAGGGGGCTTATAATAATATTTATAAATAAATATTAATTATTTATTATCTACAGACATCGATGTTTCATGCTAACGCAATCTTTAGTGCAGGAAGTTAATTCTCAACGGTCGGCGTATATGAAATGCTTTGTTGGTCAGTCTGTCACACTAAAGTTTGAAATAACATTTGTTTGACTGTCAATTTTTATTATTTACTTATTTGTTGCAATTTTAAATAGTTTAGCATTTGACTAATCATCTTTTCTCTCCGATTGTAGCCCGGTAAAAAAGAACTCTTACTTAAGGAAATGGTAGGACAGAAATCTGTTGACCCGACTGAGCAGACCCCCCCAAAACCCAGCAAGACGCCAACAAAGAAAGACAAATATTCTTTGAAGAAAACTGTCAAATTAAAGTACCTTCCGCCCGTCAAACAGGTGATGTTGAACGAGGAACGTGAACGAGTTGTTCAGCTTTACAGGGACATGAAGAAAGAAAAACAGAGACAAAAATGAATAAAAACAAAACATCGACAACCGTTTTTGCTGTTTTTGTTTGTTTCAAAAAATCTTTTGGGTTTTCATTTTTAATCTTTATTTCGTTTTTGATGTCATTTCAAAATGTAAAAATATCGGGTAGTACTGACGATGTCTCGAAGCAGAAAAATGTGGAAATGTGGGAATAGAATGACTAAAACAATTATTCTTCTTTTCATTTAATGTCACTTTTCCCGTGTTCCGGGGGTCAGACGTTTTCTGATATTACGTAAACTCAATCTCCACTTCTCACGGTTCAACGGGTCAAATGTTTTCAAATTCCACTCTGCGCAATCTTGCTTCCAAGTTTTCCTTGGCCAGACAAACTCCCTGCGATTTAAGACATCTATGCTTCTGCAACAGTTTATCCAGGACGTTGACTGCTCCATAACCGATTCGTTCTGGGCGAATGTAGTGGTTTCAGCAAATCTTCCGACCCGATGTGTTGGGTTCGGTCAGATTTCTACGTTGCTGATCATGGATCTGTCAATACGCTGCAGTCAGGCGAGAGAGGGATGAGTGAGGGGCCGGCATTCACTGCCATATATCATGACGCTCCTGACACAGCTGGTATACATTTTACCCCGGATGTAGAGAGGAATAGCTCGCGATGCTATCAGAAACAATAGCTCGTAAAATTTTGCATGTGGTGCCTTCACCCTTGTGGCCGTACTGAGTTCATATCCACCACCCGCACTCGGCATATCTCTAATCCTAAACTTGCATTCAACATATCTCTAACCCTAAACTCGCATTCAACATATCTCTAACCCTAACCTGCACTCGGCATATCTTTAACCCTAACCTGCACTCGGCATATCTTTATCCCTAACCTGCACTCGGCATATCTTTAACCCTAACCTGCACTTGGTATATTTCTAACCCTAACCTGCACTTGGCATATCTTAAACCCTAAACCCTTCCATGCACTCGGCATATCTCTAACCCTAAACCCGAATTCAACATATCTCTAACCTTAAACTCGCATTCAACATATCTTAAACCCTAAACCTAACCTGCACTCGGCATATCTTAAACCCTAACTCTAACCTGCACTCAACATATCTCTAACCTGAACCCAGCATATCTCCTAAGGCAGCAGAAAGACTGAATGACGATTTATGATTTTTCGCAATGTTTCTCACTACTTTCTCTATCCGCTCATAATATAGGGGGACATTTTCTCTGTGTGTCTGTGTTTGTCACAATTTTTTTAAACAAATACCTTAACTTCTTTAATAAATTCCCAACAAATAAAGCGGATGCCATGACCTTGAGATCTTCAGTCTGTACGTAAGTCGTTATAACAAAACAGTCATTTTAATTGAGCCTCGCTAAACATGCCTATCAAAATTTGAATTGACTAGCTACCCGATGTTGTCCAGGATTGATTGTCATTTTAACGTGAAATTGTTGGTTACAAATTTTTTAGGAAATTTAAGTTTTTAATGTTTTATCATTTCAATAATTTTTACAAATAAAGTTAGGGGAGATAAATCTTTGCAGTTTAAAATGTGTTATTCACCTTCACGTTATTTGAGTCGTTAGTTACCTCCTTCGAATTATGCGAGCCGTTAACTCCCTCGCATTGTTCGAGTCATTAGTCACCCCCTCGCATTTTCAGGTCAGTTGCCTCCAGCGCATTGTTTGGGTCGTCAGTCGCCTCCCTCGCCTTATTTGAGTCATTTAAAAAAAATCTTGTTGGGTTTTATAATTTTTTTATCCCAATCAAATTGAAGTGAAAGACATTTTGATTTTGTATACAACATGTTTGAAGGAAATAAACACAAAGTGGCTAAGCAGAATCAAACATCGATGTGTCTGATGCAGATTAAAATAGCTGTTATCTCCCTTGAGTCATTTTCTAAAATTGTTGCCATTGTAAAAATCTTTTTAGGCGGAATAATTTGGTTTCCAAACAAACTAAAGCAGCAGACATCTTGGTAAAGAACAAACGCTGGAAGAAAAAAAGACAAAAATCCGACCCACATAATTGTATATATACATGTATAGTAATTGTATACATTAAATATAGCAAAGCAAGGAAGAAAATAATTTCATTAAATTTCTTTTATTATTCAACTTTATACATTTACATCTGCTTAAGTACGATTAAAATTCATGAATTTTTCTGCGTGATATTGAATTTATTGCATAGTCTGACGCTTCAAGGACCTGACAAGGAGTGAAAACATTCATTACTTCAGCACGGAGCAATCTGAAAATAATAATAATAATAATAAAGTAATAATAAGAAAAAAAAACACATCCAAGCAACTACAGACCGATAACCTGTCTACCGACCATATGGACAAATTTAACTGCATAACTTAACATTCTATGATGCTTATATGTTGTGATTTCTGTTTTTATTTATTCCTCATTCCTTTTTATTCTGTTGTTAGATTCACATCCTTGCCATCTAAAATCACACGGACATATATAAAAAGTCTTTTAAGCCTAGGTTTTTCAAAGAAACCAGCCATCTCACCAAAACGGATAAAATTAACCCCCCAAACAGGACAGTTTTTCACCACCTTTATGTCCCCTTACGAAGATTAAACTCAAGATATAATGGTATAGGTCTAGAATCCTTATTTTGATTTTGATCAAAATCTATTACATGATTTTAATTCTAGAAAATGTCTAAAATTAACGGAATCTTAAGCAGAAATTGAAATTCAGGGAATCTTGCTTATTTTGGGTCTAATGACTATTGAACAAACTCACTGCAGATCTGAAATATTTGAACTTTCAAATGGGAGGTTATGCCCCCTAAAAATCCTGTAAAATACTCCAAAAAACTGAAATTTAGGGAATATTTATTAATTGATGTCTAATATTTATTAATTGATGTCTAATACCTATTGTTAACATTTCACAAAAATCAGAAGTATCTGAATTTTCACAAAGGGCTTTCACCTCTCTTTGCATAAAACTAAATTAAACTAAATATAACCCACATTATCCACCCTTATGCCTATCAGCTGTGTTCCAAAATTCAGAATGATCGGTTCATTAGTTGAGGAGTAAATCCTGTACATACAAATATATATATATATATATATATTTAACTTATATATATATATATATATATATATGATTATTTTTATTTACACAGACATGTACAAAATCTGCGACACTGGCATGTCGATGTTATCGATCAACAGCTATTATAAACTGAGATCTTATCAGGCAGAGTTAGAATCCGATCTTAACCTTAGATCATATTCTAAATAAAAACAGAAATCACAACATATAAGCATCATAGAATGTTAAGTTATGCAGTTATTGTATTCTAAGCTTAAGATCGGATTCTAACGCTGCCTGATGCGATCTCAGTTTATAATAACTGTTGATCGATAACATCGACATGCTAATTTCGCAGATTTTGTACATGTCTGTGTAAATAAAAATAATCATATATAAAAGCTCTATTTGATATTCAGCACTTTTTATAAACCCGGTTGAAATTCTTTGGATTACTACCCTGTGGATGTTTTACCTGAATTATTATATATATATATATATATATATATATATATAAAATATTTGTTATTGTTTATTTTTTATCTATGGACGTATACGTTTCGTCTCTTTTCAATCAAGACTCATCAACATAGAAGTACGTATTCACCACCGGTCACACGATTCGAAACCCTGGACCACAAGTATTTTTCAACCCCGTCCAACGTCGCTAACCGATAGGCCAGTTCTGAACAGCTTATAAACAATGATAATTTTAACACATCAACGGCGGCGAAGCGTACAGGAATTCACACTTCTATAAGCGAAGGAACGATGCATATAAAGCAAGTGACGCTACGCTGTGTTACTACTACCATTTTACAGTGCTCTACTTTTTAACGTAGATATATATATTGTGTGTATTTAGGCAGCATATTTTCATTTAGGCAAACATTATTAAATAACACGGAGTGGTTTTGTTTGATGCGACTTTTTTAAATTTTTTTATTTTTTCAATTTTCCGAATTGTCCATCCATGGACAATTCGGAAAATTGAAAAAATAAAAAAAGTCGCATCAAACAAAACCACTCCGTGTTATTTAATAATGTTTGCCTAAATATATATATATATATATATATATATATTAGTACATGTATTATATTTGTTTCTATTAATGTTAATCCCTTGAAACTCCAGTGTTAATAAAAAAAGTGCTCAATAACAAGTAGTATAAATTTTTATTTATACAAACATTATTGGTTACATATGTGCATACATGTTTCAGTTGTCCTCTCCAATCTTCCTCAGCCATTATGAGAAATTGCGAGTTTCCTTATTCAGTATATTCCCTGGATGAGGTGGGTTTATAATTCAACGGTCAAGCCTAATATTGAATTACATTTTAGCTTTTCACACTTTCTGTTCGTTTCTATTTCTATTTGGTTTTTGACTCCTTATTTATTTTTATTTATTTAAAAAAAATTATTACCTATTTGAGCTTTTTTCCTGATATCAAACCAAATATTCTAGCGGTCAGGGAATCCATTCATTGTAAAGCTGACCTATATAAAGCCCCACTTATATATATACATATCAGTGCACACATATATCTACATACATACACAAACATATATATATATATATATAGAACAGTTTTTTTCAATAACCATGGTTTGTTTTATTACTTTTATTTTTATTTTTTTCACATTTCCAAAAATTCCAAATTTCTGTGAGATATATTTAACGGTCCGTTTCATTTGTTTTGTGCCAAACAACATTTGTATGTCAATATCGTCTCTGCAGCATTACAAAATCATCAGAAAAAGTTCACAAATAATAAGAGTTCTTAGATTAGAGTGTCTTGAAAAACACCCACATCATACATCAGTTTCATTTTAGGGTGAAAAATAAACAAAAAAAACAAACAAAAGATTTTAGAGCAAACACCCACACGTGTGTGATCAAACTAATCCGCCATTTTTCATATATATTTTTTTCATGTATATATATATATATACACATACTCACCCCCCCAATATACATATGTGTGTGTCCCCATGAGTAATCAGACATTGTTCATTTCATTAATCATTTCCAATCCTCTCATAATATTCGACTTACATCATTCAACTGACAATCCATCTCGTTAACCTTTATCCTCGAGTGGTTTTTGGCCTTGTAAGTGGTTACTCATTAGTAAAAACAGTCTTTTCAAACATAAATCCATCCCCAAAATAAGAAATATTTTAGCATGTATTTTGTATGATTAAATAGAGTTGCAAATTTAATTATTAAACCTATACCCTAACACCTGAACTTTCTCCATTCACTCTTCTCTTGGTCGACAGTGGTAACGCTCTGCTGGTTAGTAATGAAAAAGTTCCCTGAACTTATTCCATCCAATCCAAACTCTTTTAATCATACTAGCACAAGCTCATCCCTGTGATCCAATGCTTTCACCAAGTTTCATCAAAACTTCTGAATTACCTCAATAGCCTCGCCATCCAAATATACTTTCTCCACATCTGAGTTCTCATCCATCTCCATTGTCTTACACTTCTTGCACACAAACTGGTCATCATCTCTGAACATATCAGTAATTCCACTGCACTTCTTGTGCACCCAATGCTTACAGGTGCCACAAATTATTGAATTGCACCCGACTTCTTTTCCACAAACTGAGCAGGAGAACTTCCCTCTTTTGGGGAACTTTCCTCATTCTGAGGGCTTTCCAACACTAACAACTGATCATCACTTTGAACTTGAAGAAGAAATCGACTCTGAAACTTCTTGGCCTTTCTGTCTCATCAAATCTTTCTTGGAGTTCATACATTGGATCCATTGCTCTTTCTGCTTCTCGTAAAGTCGGTTCTCTCTATCGCTCCAAACACTTTCTTACACCTGAGGTTATTCTCTATCCGTACAGATCAACAATCAGACCATGTATTGCGTACTGTTGTCATATTTGGGCTGGTGAATCTCTGTCCCATTTGAGGGTTTTTGATAAGGTCCAGAAACATATCTGTAATTTGATTAGCCACACCCTTATTCTCTGCACCCTCTCTCACGGACGTGATCTTGCTAGTCTCAGTCTTTTCTATAAATACTATTATGGCATGTGTTCTTCAGAATTGTCTGATCTATTCTCTGCTTCCTTTGTTCCAGCTCGTTTGACATGCTAGTCTAGTGGTTTCCATCAATTCGCTGTTTTGATATCTCATTGTAATACAGCTTCCTATTCCAGTAGCTTGTTTCCAAGAACTGCCAGCTTGTGGAACTCTCTTCCTGCTGACTGTTTTCCATCCTCTCTATAGCTTTGGTCTTTTCAAGACTAAGGCCAATAGGCATCTCCTGTCTTTGCGATAATCATATTTCATTCTTGTTAGCTCCTTACACTAAGTGGCTTCATGCCTTGTCTGGAGCGATTTCCATAAAAAAATCTTTAACTTAACAAGTAGACCTTCAATTATTTTACAAGCAAGCAAAAGATCGTCAGCATACGAAACTCCCTGGAAAATGCAAGAGACTCACACAAACTATCTCACTGCACTTGTGTACCCAATCCTTACAAGTACCACAAAAAAGTATTGTTGTCACATCTGGGCTGGTGCATCATCTACTAGTCTCTCCCTCCTTGACAAGGTCCAAAAAAGAATCGCCAACCTAATTGGACCCTCACTGTCAACCAAGCTTCAGCCTCTGTCCCATCGCTGCAATGTGGCATCCTTGTGCTTGTTTTACAAATACTTCAATGGATTATGCTACGATGAATTGGCTACTCTGGTGCCCCCTCGACGTAAATTCACTAGACTAACTCGACAATCAACTAAATCTCATTCATTCACTGTGGAGGTCCCCAGATGTCGGAGAGCCTTCTACTCAAATAGCTTCTTTCCTCGTACTGCTGGCCTCTGGAACTCTCTCCCTGCCCCCTGTTTCCCCGACAGAACAGACATGCAGAAGTTTAAAACTAATGTAAACAGACATCTCGCTGCGCAGATCCCAAGTTAGGTTGACCCTCCCCCCTTCCTTCTCTCCTTTTCTTTTCTCAGTAGCCCCTTACGTCTACAGTGGCGGCTTGCCTTGTTTGGGGTGAACTATGTTAAAAAAAAAAAATTTTTTAAATGGACTTACATCCGACTCTCTTTTCACAAACTGAGCTGGGAGACTTTCCAACACTACAACCATTGATCATCACTTTGGTTTTGGTAACATTCACTCTCACACCTTTACTTTCCATAGCATTCCTCCAAGTCTTTAACTTAACAAGTAGGTCATCCATTGTTTCACGGACAAGTACTTAGTCATCAGCACACAGCATCTCTTCTGGACAACCTGTACGAAACTCCCTGGTTCTAAGACGCAAATGAAAAGCAACAGACTCAGTACAGAACCCTGATGTTCTCCTACTTTACGTTTAAAGCTGTAACTAAATGTGCTGTTAATCCCAACCCTAACCCTAACTCTAACCCTAACCCTAACTTTAACCCTAACCCTAACTCTAACTTTAACCCTAACTCTAACTCTAACCCTAACTCTAACCCTAACTCTAACTCTAACTCTAACCCTAACCCTAACTCTAACCCTAACCCTAACTCTAACTCTAACCCTAACTCTAACCCTAACTCTAACCCTAACCCTAACTTTAACCCTAACCCTAAGTCTAACCCTAACCCTAACTCTAACCCTAACTCTAACCCTAACTTTAACCCTAACCCTAACCCTAACTCTAACCCTAACTCTAACCCTAACTCTAACTCTAACCCTAACTCTAACTCTAACCCTAACTTTAACCCTAACTCTAACCCTAACTCTAACTCTAACCCTAACCCTAACTCTAACTCTAACCCTAACTCTAACCCTAACTTTAACCCTAACCCTAACCCTAACTCTAACCCTAACTCTAACTCTAACTCTAACCCTAACTTTAACCCTAACTCTAACTTTAACCCTAACTCTAACTCTAATACCATTTTGAGTATTTTTATACATTGCATGAACCTTCACCATTACTTGTTTGCTCTTAATTTTCGCAAAGCCCACCAGACAACATCTCTTGATACTTTGTCAAAAGCTTTTTTCAAATCCACAAAAGCAAAATACAGATTCTTCTTCTTACCAAGGTACCTCTCTTCATTTGTCTCCGGATAAATATAGCACTAGTGGTACTTTTGCCAAGGCATAAGACCAAACTGCATTTCATCTATGCTTATCCAATTTCTTATTTGCTGCTCAATTATTTGCTCAATTTGCTCAATTATTTGTCCAATTATTTGCTGCTCAATTATTCATCAACTTTAACCCTAACCCGTGAATCAAACCAAACCAACTGGCGGACAGAGATTTTGACAAACCAAAGCAAAAGGTTTACACTTACGTGTTGTGTCCTTGCATATGGCTTTTCTCACTGAAATGGCCACACTGTCAAGAGAGTTAAAGTTGTTAACTTGGAACGCATTCTCCGGATTCGTTACAATACGTTGAATATAATTCATGTTCATGTGTTTACCAATGCCAATTGCAAACAGTTCGATCTTCAATAATCTGAGATTGTCTGCGATTTTTAATGTCCAGTCAATATCGATCGTATCTCCATCTGTTATAACCACGATAACCTGAAAAATAGAGAAACGTTTGTTACAGTTGGTCAATGATTTATTTATTTTAATTTATTCAAAAGACAACGCCATTTAGTTACGTACGAATTTGGAAAAGCAAATATTCAAGTAGATTATATGTTGGTATAGGAAAAGGACAGGAAGCTCTTGAGTTATGTGAAAGTAGGAACTGGTGAAGAAATTGTGAAATAGCATTAAGTGGTTATTTACGATTTTATGTTGAAGAAAACTCATGAAGTAAAGAGAATGTTTATCCCCGAGAGAAAGGTGTGGGGGTTGAATGAAAATCATGTGAAACACGAGTTTAGAGACCAAGTGATGGCGCGTCTGGTTCCCATGAAGTGTGGAAGAACAGTGGAAGACGCTGAAGGATACACTGTTGGAGGTAACAGACGTTTCTGCACCTTATCAAGAACCCTCAAAAGGGACAGAGATTGACCAGCCCAAATATGACAACAGTATTCTATATATGGTCTGTTAGTAGATTTGTAGAGATAGAGAATAGCCTCAGGTGTGAGAAAGTGTTTGGAGCGATAGAGAGAACCGACTTTACGAGAATACTTGTCATAAACTGTCCTAAAATGTAATCAAATTTTATTCATTCTATTCATCGTTTTCAATCCTCGCGTGGTGTTGTTCATCATCCAACAGACAATCTCATCAAACCGTATCCTCGAGTGGCTTTTGGTCTTGGTATGTTGTCACTCATTCGTAAAAAATAACCCTGTATGTATTTAAAATCGCTCTAGGGCAGGCGCCACCGTCCAACTCAGATAAGAAAAGACACGTGACTATTGTGATAAACTAAAAAAGCAAAAAAATAGGTGAACGGTTGATATACGTTTGTATCAGTTCGTGGCGAATCTGTGAACTTGCCGCATGGTTTTACATGTGTCCTTACATCTCTAGGAGAGGCTTAGTACGTCGGTCTTGCTTACGTTTGAAATACTGTTACCATTGTTAAATGCCCCTTATCTAATATACTAGTAGGAGTACCCGGCGTTGCCCGGGGCTCTTTCCCCTGCGATTCACCCCCCCCCCCACCCCTCAACTCCTTCTCACCTCGTCGCCTCGGGCAAAAGCGTAACATATTTCTATCATTAAAAGTACTATCTCTGTCTCCACCCCCTCTTCGACATATATTTAAATCATCATTTAAAAAAAAATTCTTGGGAGTCGGTGGGTATCGAACCATCAACTTCTCGGTCTTGGTTCTTTTAACGTATATCCGTAACACCAAGCAGACAGCGTATAAGATCCGACGAAAAATAGGTCACTTGAACGTCGTTTTAAATCTGGCCTTTGTTTCGGCAAACCGCACATGAGCACAACGTACAGATGAGGTGAAAACAAAGAAATTTGGTCCCTCCTCCTCCCGAGGAGTTCCGTGTCGGTTCGGCATGAAGAAATCAATGTTTTTTTTCCAATTTTTCGATATTTCTCGTCCGAAAGATTGCCGATTCAGAAAATATCAACTTCACGGTCATCTGTTTAGTATCTCGGGAGCTTTTGGCAAACATACCATCATGCAAACAAACAGACAACTGCCCTTTATTTATATAATAATAGATAAAATTAAGTTGGTCGGATTTTCCATGTTAGACCTAAATAGCAAGTGATCTTACACATAGGTATTGATCCAGGCTAGCACTTTCTTTTCTTTTATCCTTGCAGCATGTTCTTTGCATTAAAAAGTGTAATTCGCTAGAGTTTCTTAGCGAAAATACTTATTACGGCTAGTATGGTTATTACAATGGATACAATTTTAAATAATGACAAAAAAAGGCTAAATATATAAGAGAGAAAACTCCTATATTAAGTTGAAGGCTAACATAGGAGTTATTACCCTATTCAATATCTTCTTTGTATTAATAAACTTATGTGACCATTTCGCATGGTTCTGTGTATGTGTGTGTGTTTCTCGCCTATACGTGACTTAATCATGTCATTTTTTTACATTTAAAAAATTCAAACTATAATGATATTAATTAATCCCGGGGAACGCCAGGTAGGTAGAAATCGTTTTAGATAAAATAAAATGCGTCTATTCCATTTGAACGTTTAAAGATGAAAAATCCAATGAGAATTTCTGTTGGTTGGTCTGTGAAGCTTATGTTTGAAATATCATTTTCGTCGGTCTGTCACGCTCAAGTTTGTAATATCATTTTCGCCTGTCTATCAGACAGAAGTTTGTAATATCATTTTCGCCTGTCTATCAGACAGAAGTTTGTAATATCATTTTCGTCGGTCTATCAGACAGAAGTTTGTAATATCATTTTCGTCGGTCTATCAGACAGAAGTTTGTAATATCATTTTCGTCGGTCTATCAGACAGAAGTTTGTAATATCATTTTTGTCAGTCTGTTAAGCTTAAGTTTAAAATATAATTTTCGTCGGTCTGTCACGTTTAAGTTTGAAATATCATTTTTATCGGTCTGTCATGCTTAAGTTTGAAATATAATTTTCGTCGGTCTGTCACGTTTAAGTTTGAAATATCATTTTTGTCAGTCTGTCATGCTTAAGTTTGAAATATAATTTTCGTCGGTCTGTCACGCTCAAGTTTGTAATATCATTTTCGCCTGTCTATCAGACACAAGTTTGAAATATCATTTTCATCAGTCTGTCACGCTTAAGTTTAAAATATAATTTTCGTCGGTCTGTCACGTTTAAGTTTGTAATATCATTTTCGTCGGTCTGTCAGACACAAGTTTGAAATATCATTTTCATCAGTCTGTCACGCTTAAGTTTAAAATATAATTTTCGTCAGTCTGTCACATTTAAGTTTAAAATATAATTTTCGTCAGTCTGTCACGTTTAAGTTTAAAATATAATTTTCGTCGGTCTGTCACGTTTAAGTTTGAAATATCATTTTTGTTGGTCTGTCATACTTGACTTTGAAATAGGATTGATGTTAGCCTGTCTGGTCTATCATCTTCCATTTTTCCTGCGAAAGAAGTGAGACAAAGATGCGGGATGCCGGGATGCCATTTGATGATTCATGTGCATCGCAATAAATTTGGCGTAGAAATTTGTTTCAATAAGGTTCACAATTGTTTCCTTACATTTCATACTAAATACTTATTAATATATTCGGATATTATAGATAAAAAAAGGTGTTTTCTATTCATGCATGTATAATACACATTTTGTTTTGTTAATGCTGTGATCTTACGGCCAAATATGTCTATATTTGGGATATTTGGAGAGGTTAGGGAGGGTTAGGGTTAGGGGTAAAGTTAGGGGTTAGGGTAAGGGTTAGGGTGCTAGATTTAGGGGTAGGGTTAGGTTTAGGTCAGTCAATTTGGTTAGATACCGAAAGTGATTTTTTTTAACAACAAAAATGTCTATTTCCTTTCTGAAAACAATTTGTTGTATTGCTGTGACTTGAGTGCAACCCACAATGCAGGTGTGCTATCTTCATTCATGCTGCACTGGTTATGGCTGCAAATGTTACTGCAGCAGATGATGAAGGATTGAAAGGCGAGTAGTTGATATCTGTTTGTTCTATATTTCATAAACAATATTATTTTTTCTATCAATTTGTTGGCAAGTGTGAGTAGGTATTAGTATGATGTTGTATCAACACACTCACTAAATAATGTATCTTCCATGTCATGTATTATAGTTATTTAGATGTATATATTGTAATGTTTTGTTATGCATCATTTATTTTTGTTCAATAAATATTTTTTTTCCTACTTTATATTATACCCCTATGAAACATTTTTCTCTTTATAAAATCTTTTTCAAACTTACATAAAAAATAAAGCATTTAAGGGTTCAGAATAATAAAATTTAATTCGATTAAATTTTCAGTTTAAAATACTTTATTCTATTAAGAATATTTTAAAAAGGAAGCCATCTTTTTTCTCAGCAGCAAATGTAAATTAAAATGGACGCCACCTTTGTTCTCAGCAACAAATATCAATTAAAATAGACTCCACCTTTGTTCTCAGCAACATATATAAATTAGAATAGACTCCATCTTTGTACTCAGCAACAAATATCAATTAAAATGGACACCATCTTTGTTCTCAGCAACAAATGCAAATTAGAATAGACTCCATCTTTGTTCTCAGCAACAAATATCAATTAAAATGGACACCATCTTTGTTCTCAGCAACAAATATCAATTAAAATAGACTCCACCTTTGTTCACAGCAACAAATATCAATTAAAATGGACACCATCTTTGTTCTCAGCAACAAATGCAAATTAAAATAGACTCCACCTTTGTTCTCAGCAACAAATATAAATTAGAATAGACTCCATCTTTGTACTCAGCAACAAATATCAATTAAAATGGATACCATCTTTGTTCTCAGCAACAAATATAAATTAGAATAGACTCCATCTTTGTACTCAGCAACAAATATCAATTAAAATGGACACCATCTTTGTTCTCAGCAACAAATGCAAATTAGAATAGACTCCATCTTTGTTCTCAGCAACAAATATCAATTAAAATGGACACCATCTTTGTTCTCAGCAACAAATGCAAATTAAAATAGACTCCACCTTTGTTCACAGCAACAAATATCAATTAAAATGGACGCCATCTTTGTTCTCAGCAACAAATGCAAATTAAAATAGACTCCACCTTTGTTCTCAGCAACAAATATCAATTAAAATGGACACCATCTTTGTTCTCAGCAACAAATATAAATTAAAATAGACTACACCTTTGTTCTCAGCAACAAATATCAATTAAAATTGACACCATCTTTGTTCTCAGCAACAAATGCAAATTAAAATAGACTCCACCTTTGTTCTCAGCAACAAATATCAATTAAAATGGACACCATCTCTGTTCTCAGCAACAAATATAAATTAAAATAGACTCCACCGCTGTTCTCAGCAACAAATATCAATTAAAATGGACACCATCTTTGTTCTCAGCAACAAATGCAAATTAAAATAGACTCCACCTTTGTTCTCAGCAACAAATATCAATTAAAATGGACACCATCTTTGTTCTCAGCAACAAATATAAATTAAAATAGACTCCACCGCTGTTCTCATCAACAAATATCAATTAAAATGGACACCATCTTTGTTCTCAGCAACAAATATAAATTAAAATAGACTCCACCGCTGTTCTCAACAACAAATATCAATTAAAATGGACACCATCTTTGTTCTCAGCAACAAATATAAATTAAAATAGACTCCACCGCTGTTCTCAACAACAAATATCAATTAAAATGGACGCCATCTTTGTTCTCAGCAACAAATGCAAATTAAAATAGACTCCACCTTTGTTCTCAGCAACAAATATCAATTAAAATGGACACCATCTTTGTTCTCAGCAACAAATATAAATTAAAATAGACTACACCTTTGTTCTCAGCAACAAATATCAATTAAAATGGACACCATCTTTGTTCTCAGCAACAAATGCAAATTAAAATAGACTCCACCTTTGTTCTCAGCAACAAATATCAATTAAAATGGACACCATCTTTGTTCTCAGCAACAAATATAAATTAAAATAGACTACACCTTTGTTCTCAGCAACAAATATCAATTAAAATGGACACCATCTTTGTTCTCAGCAACAAATGCAAATTAAAATAGACTCCACCTTTGTTCTCAGCAACAAATATCAATTAAAATGGACACCATCTTTGTTCTCAGCAACAAATATAAATTAAAATAGACTACACCTTTGTTCTCAGCAACAAATAACAATTAAAATGGACACCATCTTTGTTCTCAGCAACAAATGCAAATTAAAATAGACTCCACCTTTGTTCTCAGCAACAAATATCAATTAAAATGGACACCATCTTTGTTCTCAGAACCAAATATAAATTAAAATAGACTACACCTTTGTTCTCAGCAACAAATATCAATTAAAATGGACACCATCTTTGTTCTCAGCAACAAATATAAATTAAAATAGACTACACCTTTGTTCTCAGCAACAAATATCAATTAAAATGGACACCATCTTTGTTCTCAGCAACAAATATAAATTAAAATAGACTACACCTTTGTTCTCAGCAACAAATATCAATTAAAATGGACACCATCTTTGTTCTCAGCAACAAATATAAATTAAAATAGACTACACCTTTGTTCTCAGCAACAAATATCAATTAAAATGGACACCATCTTTGTTCTCAGCAACAAATGCAAATTAAAATAGACTCCACCTTTGTTCTCAGCAACAAATATCAATTAAAATGGACACCATCTTTGTTCTCAGCAACAAATATAAATTAAAATAGACTACACCTTTGTTCTCAGCAACAAATAACAATTAAAATGGACACCATCTTTGTTCTCAGCAACAAATGCAAATTAAAATAGACTCCACCTTTGTTCTCAGCAACAAATATCAATTAAAATGGACACCATCTTTGTTCTCAGCAACAAATATAAATTAAAATAGACTACACCTTTGTTCTCAGCAACAAATATCAATTAAAATGGACACCATCTTTGTTCTCAGCAACAAATGCAAATTAAAATAGACTCCACCTTTATTCTCAGCAACAAATATAAATTAAAATAGAAATGATCATGTAAGCTTACTAATACCCTTGTTTCGTTTTTAACCGTGATAATTTCGTAACAACTCACCCTTCTGGCACCCTGGCGACTTCTTGCATCAAAGGCTTCAGTGATGATGTTGCTTAGGGCTTTGCCAAGATAGGTCATCCCCTGGGACGGCTTGATCGCATTGACAACCTTTTGTATTTGGGTTCTGTCGCTGGTGGCGCCGAGTTTGAGGTAGGTGTGCAGGTCGGTAGAAAAAGTGGACACGCCAACTTGGTAGTGGTTGGGACTTAAGTCGAAGAAGCTTATTAGTTCGTCAACGAACAGGAGCTCTTTTTGGAAGTCGGTCGGCTTTAGACTGTCAGAATCGTCGACCAGAAACACCAGATCGGTGGCAGGCACAGCACATTTTGTACAAACAGGAGCTAAAATAATAATAATGATAAGTGATGAATGGAATAAATACCTGTTCAGTATTGATTTACTCCTCTCCAGGAGTTAGGCACAAGGCCAGTTTTTATCTTACTCCCACAAGTAAGATGTGACCCAAGGTTGGGTCGGGAAAGTGGGGTTTAAAAATTGCCTGGGTAGCCCCGTCGGCATTCCCCGGTAGGGGCGCCTCAGGCAGTAAGCAATAAACTTACTCCTCCCCAAAGAGGGGAGGCGAAGCCTGGGAGGGTGGACCTCCTAGAACTGCACAGGACAGACCCATTGACCGGTGTAAATCAAGCCCCGAAGGACAAGACAATACCAGTCTATGGGATGCAGTATCCATCGGAACAGATACTACACTTTGATCTTAGCCAAAAGGCCAAGGTTTTATTTACTCCTCCCCAGGAGTTAGGCACAAGGCCAGTTTTATCTTACTCCCACAAGTAAGATGTGACCCAAGATCGGGTCGAGAAAGTGGGGTTTGAAAAGCCAGCGCTCGAGAGGTGAGCACTCTGGCCATTTAAAAATTGCCTGGGCAGCCCCGTCGGCATTCCCCGGTAGGGGCGCTTCAGACAGTAAGCAATAAACTTACTCCTCCCCAAAGAGGGGAGGCAAAGCCTGGGAGGGTGGACCTCCTAGAACTGCACAGGACAGACCCATTGACCGGTGTAAATCAAGGATAAGACAATACCAATCTATGGGGTGCAGTATCTATCGGAACAGATAGTACACTTTGATCTTAGCCAAAAGGCCAAGGTAGCCCTAGTAAGATACTCTGGACCCTTCAAAGACTGAAAAAAAAGAAGAACCCAAGGACCAGAAGACTAGGAGACTAATGACCATGCACCTCAAACAAGGGAAGTTGTCACTGTAGACGTAAGGGGCTATTGAGAATTAGGGTGAAAGTTTAGGGGGTCATTCTAAATTAGAATGCTGGTTCACATTAGTTTTAAATTTCTGTATGTCGGTACAGTCGGGGAAACAGGGAGCAGGGAGGGAGTTCCAAAGTTTGAGAAAAGAAGCTATTGGAGTAGAAGGCTCTCTGGCACCTGGGGACCTCCACAGTGAATAGATGGGATCTAGCTGATTGTCGGGTTGGTTATTAAAAAGCGGTGGAGAGTACTGGAAATCTGGGGAGGCTTGTTGTCACTCAGACACCGGGGAACACCACTGGTTGTTGTCGGTGAGCAATCACTGACGATGACCTGTATGATAATTCCTAGTGAGTACAAATAATAATAATAATAATAATAATAAGCAAATATACTGAACTTGCCAGAGAATTGAAAGGAATATGGGACATGAAGAAAGTCAGTATAACACCAATAATCATAGGAGCACTAGGAAACGTCCCCAAAAACATGGAGAAAAGACTAGGAGAAATAGGAATCAAAGGGATAACTGAGACCATACAAAGGACAGTAATGATCAAAACAGCTACAATCCTGAGAAATGTCCTCGAATGCGGAAACTAACCCACATAAGCAACGAATGGAGAACAAACACATGGAAGCACAAGACAACAGAACCGGGGAAAATACAACCGCACGAGAGAGGCGCAAGCATAGGCTAACGCCACGAAAATTATGGACAGAGGGTCGAGGAGGGAAAGTGCAAACCAGACCTCCACTGGAAGAGCGCAGACAGCTCTGGGACCATTGGGGAGGCTTGTTGCCACTCGGGCACCAGAGGGGACCAATGTCCCTTAACAGCGGGAAATCGTTGGTAGGTGGCTGTTGCGATCCCGCAAGGTCATCAGCAGTGATAAACGAAAAGAGGTGGAGCATACTGGAAGTCTGAGGAGACTTGTTGTCACTCAGACTCCAGGGAATACCACAGGTTGTCGGCAGTGGGCGATAACTGACGATGACTAGTGTGATAACTCCTAGTGAGTAAGTAATAATAATAATAATAATAATAATAATAATAATAATAATAATAATAATAATAAGCTACAAAAGGTTACCAATCACACGGCATATTATAAAAGTGCTTTTCATTCAGGATCACCGATTTAAGTTCACGAAATAAAGATATAGGGGATAACAAATATCTTACTTGTAATTTCTTTGAGCGATGTTTCTGACAAAGGGGGAAGAATTGCTGCTTTCTGGGTTGGAATCTATCCATCTAACACCTATCGTTGGCTATGTTTTTACATTGAAGTAGTCTTTTCTTCTTAGCTCCTTACATCAAGTGGCTTCATGCCTTGTCTGGAGCGATTTTCATTTTAAAAAAAAGTCCAGGGTTTGGGAAGGGGGGGATAAAAAAGGGATAACAAATATCTTACTTGTAACTTCTTTGCACACAACTGTTTTTAGGGAATCCACAATTTTCGGAAGTTCATCAAAATCTTTGGTTTGAAAGAGATTTTCAGGTTCTGTGACGATCCGTTGAAGGTTGGCCTGGTTAAGACTCTCACCGATTCCAATGACAAATATTGTCACTTTCAATCCTTCTAGAATCTTACTGGCAGTTATCGTCTCCTCCAAATCGATTGTGTCTCCATCGGTGATGATTATCAAAACCTGTCAGTAAATGAGTAGAAAAATAGTGATTAATATACAAAGCTGATCACATATTGAGACACATATCGATATATTTGGAAGGGAAGGATAAAGGATATTCACTAATACCTTCAGGAAAGATACGAATACAGATTTGTTTTCTCCTAACCGAGCCCTTTTGTTTATTGGTGTCACAGCGTTCATTTGTTATTAAAAGAAAAGACAACGAGCGAGACAGGAAGCAGTACCACTTCACCACTCTTCCAGCTCTGATGTCACTTCCGACAACATAATCAAACCGGTTAAAAAGTGGTTTATACAAATTCATTTTCATTTTAATCGATCCATTGTTTGGTTTGCTTATTTTACGGCATATCAACCCTTTTGAGGTTATTTAATGTCGAAATTCAATGTCAATTGGGATTATAAAAAGGCTTACATTTTTAGCTCAATTTGAGATAACATGCCCCATTGTTTTTGTTTTTTTTCAAAATGAAGATGGAGTGATAAGTGATTTGGGAAATTAGGATGACATCACATGTCAATAAATTGAGGTGTTGGATAGACCAGCAGTCGCCAACCTTTTGAACTTCATGGACCACTCGATGTATAATTTAAAATTTGATGGACCACTAATATGAATTTAGAAAAAAGGTAAATACAATAACCTTTTATTTTATAAATATGAAATGCACCCATTAAAGCTTTTAAAAATTATAGTGTAATTATTTAAATAAAATGATTGGATCTTGCACGAACCACAAGTTGTCCGTGGACCACCGGTTGACAACCACTGGGAAAGAAGTGACAGAAAGACAGTGAGAGACACACTTTGTTCGTCGACGATGAAAAGATAACAGAATGACGTCACATGTCAATAAAAAAAGGTGATAGATAGACGAAAAAATAGAGAACGATAGAAAGATGGAGAGAGACACAGTTCATAAATAGTAGACATGCTTTCCTTCATCATTTGATGGATATTTAGTAGATTTTGTACTGACTATCATGAGACACAAAGTTAATAAATAAATAGTTGAATAATCATAATGTAAACAAATGTAATTGTCTATCCGATAGTCGAAATAAATATCGAAATGGCGAAACCTTTTTATTAAGGGTTTAAGCTATTTAGATGCGGAAGGGAAAATGTCACCATTGTATCAATATTCCTAACCAGCCTAAGTATTATCATAAAGACACTAAAACGAACCCAATTATATTCGTGCTAATAAAATCATAGAAGGGAAAAAAGAAATGAAAAGGATAGTCAGAATCAAGTATCGATTTGTCAAATGCATTGTTATTTAGCTCTTACTGTGAAAGCCCGGCCGACTTTGCTCTGGTGCCCCCTAGACCAACTTGACAATCAGCTAAATCTCAACCATTCACTGTGGAGGTCCCCATATGCAGGAGAGTCTTCTACTCCAATAGCTTCTTTCCTTGTGCTGCCGGCCTCTGGAAGTCCCTCCCTGCGCCCTGTTTCCCAGACTGTACCTACATGCAGAGGTTTAAAACTAATGTAAACAGACATCTCGCTACACAGCTCCCAACTTAGGATGACACCATAATTCTCAGTAGCCCCTTACGTTTACAATGGCGGCCTGCCTTGTTTGGGGTGAATTGTGTTAAAACAAAATATATATATATATATATTGTGAGACATGCTTTTCTTTATTGTTTGTTGGGCATTTCATGAATATTCCTAACCAGCCTAAGTATTATCATAAAGAAACTAAAACGAACCCAATTATATTCGTGCTAATAACATCATAGAAGAAAGAAAAGAAACAAAAAGGTTAGTCAGAATCAAGTATCGATTTGTCAGATGCATTGCTATTTAGCTCTTACTATGAAAGTCCGGCCGACTTTGTTCTGGTGCCCCCTAGGATGACACCCAAAACTTACACCCTAATTCTCAATAGCCCCTTACGTTTACAATGGCGGCCTGCCTTGCTTGGGGTGAATTGTGTTAAAACAATATATATATATATATATATATATATATATATATATATATATATATATATATATATATATATATATATATATTGAGAGACATACTTTTCTTTATTGTTTGTTGGGCATTTCATGAATATTCCTAACCAGCCTAATTATTATCATAAAGAAACTAAAACGAACCCAATTATATTCATGCTAATAACATCATAGAAGAAAGTAAGGAAATAAAAAGGTTAGTCAGAATCAAGTATCGATTGCTATTTAGCTCTTACATTGAAAGTCCGACTGACTTAATTTTATAGATATATTGGAAGGCATGCTTTTCTTCCTTGTTTGCTGGACATTTGATCACTTTTTAAAGTGCGATTTGAAACAGGCTTACCTTTCTAGCGCCATTTCGGCTTCCTCCCGTTGCAGTGAAGCCTTCACGCATCACATGCTCCAATGCTTTGCCCAAGTACGTCATTCCCCTGCTCGGTGAGATATGGCCGACCGTGGAATAAATTTGCGACTTGTCGTTGGTGCTACCAAGTTTCAGGTAGGTGTGTACATCGGTGGAGAAAGTGGTCACGCCCACTTGGTAAAGAGTCCGACTCAGGTCGAAAAAGCTGATGATGTGGTTGACGAATAGAAGTTCTTTTTGGAAATCCTCATCTTTTAAACTGTCCGAGTCGTCAACGAGGAAGACGATGTCGGTTGGTGCATGGGAACAGCTTTTAGCCGGAACTAAAGTTAAAAAGAAAAAAAATTAAAAAGTGAAATGAGTATTATCTGCACACGACGTGCCCAGAGAGCTCGATTATAAATGCTAATAACTACACCACTTTACATCTCGGGATGTTTTGAGATGAGGATTGATAATTTGTATTATTTAAATTATTCTGACTACTATTCTCATCTTGGATGTTGTTTTCACAACGTTTCGGCCGATGTTACCCCCAATACTCTTCAGGTGTATCTTTTCGGAGTTGATGACGTTTAGGAACATATACAGAATTTTTTATATTGCCTTTCCCTCTAAAAAAATTGGTGACCCCCGACGGGATTTTTTTTCTCTTTTTTTTGTTTTGCAAAATAACAAATGATTTTATTGACAACTTAAAACAACGAAAGATAAACAGATGTTTTGTAGAGGTCCTGGTATTGCTCCCGACAATTTTTCTGGAGCAGATGAACAACAAACACCATGTCAACTGTATTCTCATTTTGATTGTTATTTTCACAACGTTTCGGCCGATGTCACCTCCAACATTCCTCATGTGAATCTTTTCGAACTTGATAACTGTCGACGAGGAAAATGATGGCGGTTGGCGGCTCGGAACATTCTGCAAACATGAAAAGTAAAAGAAGAAAAAAAAAAAGACGCAATTTTGAGGGTGATTCTTTATTATATATCAGCAGGCTTCTCAGGGGACCCTAATTTTCGTAAATTAGTACATTCGTCATCCCAGAAATATCTCTCTCTATATATATATATATATATGTGTGTGTGTGTGTGTGTGTGTGTTAACATACGCATATATCGTCATATCTACGACTCATCAGTGTGGCTAGATCTAGCGAAATTCGAAACTTGAACCCCAATGACTAATGTCTGTCGCTCTACTAACGAGGCTACGAAAGTGCGAGTGGCATTGGGAGAAATTATATCATATGATGAATGATGCTATTCACACACACACACACACACACCCACACACACACACACATATATATTGTCTGTGTGTATTTAGGCAGTATTTTCTCATTTATGCAAACATTGTTAAAAATAACAAAACTCGTCTGCTAATTATACCTTGTTTTTATTTTTCTGGTGGTCTTTTTTGTATTAAAATCAAAAGAATTAATAAATGTTACATTATATATATACATATATATATATATATATATATATATATATATATATATATACATCTGAGGAGACCTAATTAAAGGGGTCGAAATAAGTTATTATGTGTACAACCTTAATGTGTGTATAGTTTTTCTTTTTATAATTCTGTTTTGCTCTGTTTAAATTACATTGAGCTCTGTTATTCAGATTCTCTACACAAAATTGAAATCTACACACTATATATATATATATATATTATATATATAATATATAATATATATATATTATTTATATATATATAATATATATAATATATATAATATATATATTATATATAATATATATAATATATATATATTATATATATATAATATATATATTATTTATATATATATAATATATATATATAATATATATATAATATATTATATGTATAATATATATAATATAATATAATATATATATATATATATATATACAATATATATAATATATATATATGTAGAGAGAGAGAGAGAGAGAGAGAGAGAGAGAAAAGAGGGTAGTGCAGTATTAGTGCAGTTCCAACGAAAGAAAAGTATATATGTAAATTTCCGTAAATTACGTAGATTCATCATATTAGTGGAAAATTCATTCAATTCCAGAAATCGCTGCGTTTCAAATCTCGTTAGCTTCGGCCACGCTGATGAGTCGACAAACAACGACGAAACACGTGTCCATGGATAATTATATTCAAAAAATATATATGTCGCTCTCCATCTGGGGGTACCACCTCGGTGAATGGAAAATTATTCACAACTAGCATTTAGGTAGAATGCTTTTCGTTCAAAATCACAAATAAATGACATCTCTAAAAAAGTGATACATTGTCGAGTAGATGAGCAACAAACACCATGTCAACTGTGACACGCCCTGCACGGAAACAACTTTGACTTTTCTAGGAGGAGACAATCGTTCAGATGCTTGATTTAATGACTGAGCAGCAGCCCTGCAAGAATTTTACCGGCTATGCTGAGAAAAGACGATTCTTCTGCGGTTGTCGCAGCTCTGTATGTTTCCCATTCCTCTTGTAGATATGCACTATGGATGCATGTTGAATTCCTGGGGGAGTTGGCCTTTTGCTCAGATGAGCTCAGATCGGACTGACGAGTCATCTTTGGATCCACGAAACAACTACATGATCACGGTCATCTTCTCAAGCGATGGACGAACATCATCATCATCATCATCATCATCATCTAGACTGGCAAAACATCGGACGTATTTTCACAAGAAACTTTAGACAGATGTAGATGAATTAGGGTAACCTTAACCCTAACCCCTAACCCTAGATGAATTAGGCTAACCCTAACCCTATATGAATTAGACTAACCCTAACCCTAACCCTAGATGAATTAGGCTAACCCTAACCCTAACCCCTAATCCTATATGAATTAGGCTAACCCTAACCCTAACCCCTAACCCTAGATGAATTAGGCTAACCCTAACCTTAACCCCTAACCCTTGATGAATTAGGCTAACCCTAACCTTAACCCTAACCCTAGATTAATTAGGCTAACCCTAACCCTAACCTCTAACTTTAACCCTAACCCTAGACCAACTTCAGGTATCCAGAGATGTGATTCTTACCACCCTCTTGTACGCCTGCGAAATTTGGACCATATATACCAGACAACCCCAAAAAACTGAACAATTTCACCATAACTAGCATACGTACATTGATGAAAATCAAGCGTCAAGACAGGATACAAGACACAGATATTTTAGCCCAATCAAACCTCTTGTCAGTATACACCATGCTACAAGATTGTCAGGTTCTTTAGGCGGGTGATATATACTGCATGTCAGATTCAAGACTCCCCAAAAGAACCCTAGGAGGAGAGCGGAAATGGTTCAAGGACAGCTTGAAGGTGTCCCTTAAATAGTTTGGTCTGTATTCCGACTCGTGGGTAAACCTAGCGCAGGACAGATGCTCTTGGCATATTGCAAACTACAAAGGGGCCACGATTGCTGAATCTGCTCTTGGCATATTGCAAACTACAAAGGGGCCACGATTGCTGAATCTGCTCTTGGCATATTGCAAACTACAAAGGGGCCACGATTGCTGAATCTGCTCTTGGCATATTGCAAACTACAAAGGGGCCACGATTGCTGAATCTGCTCTTGGCATATTGCAAACTACAAAGGGGCCACGATTGCTGAATCTGCTCTTGGCATATTGCAAACTACAAAGGGGCCACGATTGCTGAATCTGCACGCATTGAGGAAGGCAAGAAGTAACGTGATATTCGAAAAGAAAGAACAGTCAGCACCTCTGCAACAGAATCATCCCACAGCTGCTCTACATGTGGGTGACATTTTCAGAGCTCGGATCGGACTGACGAGCCATCTCCGGACCCACAAAACAATTACATGATCACGATCATCTATGCAAGCGATGGACGAATATCAGATAATGGGTTAATGATATGAATAGATCGGGAGTTGAAGGATCATGAATATTATGAGAGAATTTAAATTGTCCGAAACATTGCCTTGTAATTGTGAGGACTAAAAAAAAGGACAAAATAGGGGGAAGCAAGAGTTACGGGATGTTCCCCTAATTAAATTGTGAACATGTATATATGCATGTTCATTGTGCATGCATTGCACCAGCCGTAATCGACCCACACGTGCCGGATTTCACCCAGTGCTGCAACAAGTAACAAATTTATTTTTGGATATAAATGATACTCGTGTTCCCCAAGGTTGAATGGCAGAGTTGCAAATGAGATCTCTCTATCCCGGCGAAATGGAAACATAAGTCCAGCACAACCTTTAGCTAAGAGACCCAGATGGGCCTCCAAGGACACCTAGCCCTTGCCAGCTCTCCCCAAAAAAACAACTTCCTGACATGCCCAGTAGGCCAGCTCTCGCTCCTCTTGTCTCCTTCTTCCTGCTGACCGAGTCTTTTCATTGGTCATCGGTGGGTCATCAAAGCACTTAGCCACTTAAGATTTAAACTTGAGATGACCTGTCAGACAGTCTACCCAGGGCGGCTTTATCATGGAGACAATCTGAACATCACTTTTGTGATTCAACATAATTGTCTGTTTTTACGAGATACTTAATTCATCTCAAAGAGAAACAAACTTCTGGGGTGGCCCAAATTAAACCAAAAATATTTTCACTTTATTTTGTGCCCCCCCCCCCTCTTCCTTCCTCTGGTCGAGCATCTAACACTTGCAACATCCGTCATTCATATACATCACTAAATAAAATGCAGCCTACTGTATTTTTACAAAATCCCTGAAGATTAATTAAGAAATAAAGTTGAGAAATTTACTTGAGATATGAAAAATATATAGAAACGATGTGTGAGAAGATGAAACAAGGGCGATACCTCACCCGAAGGTAAACTACGAGTTATCTTCCTTGAAACTGAATTTGAATCAAATTATGCTATGGTGCCCATACAAAATGCCCAAACGGATCTGTCGAATCGTTCATGTAGGTTGACGAGTAGGTCAATTCTGTAGGAGGAATTTTAATTTTTGAGAACAAGCCTTCAAAGTGTCTGCCCTTTTATTCGGAGAATTTTTCCATGTGACATTCTCAATTTCTCCCCTGTACATGGGCTACATTTATTAGAGCCTGTCTATACTCCAATGTTTTACATTTGATGCTATGTTATGGTGTTACATAGATTAATGAGTATTGTTGGAATATCGAGAATTGTTCTAAAGTGCATTTTTTTGTATTAACGCTCCAAGCAAAAGCTATTTCTGGCCCACATTTTTCATCATCTAATGTTTTTTTCATTGCTTCAGCAATTATTAGATTGTGACGTTCCACAGTACCATTGCTGAATGGATTTTCTGCAGCTGCTGTGCATGTTTCAATATTCAGCTTCTCATTAATTTGTCGGTAGCCCTCATTATTAAACTCGCCTCTATTGTCACTTAAAAACTGCCTGGGAGCATATCCACATTAAAAATATGGGGGTAGATTGTTCTCGTTCGGTCTTAATCGTATTCTTAGTATCGCCATGCTACAACGATGACGGTGTGGTGTCACCCTTCAACGACTGCTAAATTCATCTTGTTTAAGTAGATCCTGGTTTGGGCGGGATATAGTTGCTGGTTGCATCTTGGGATGCACCAATATAGAGGCTTGGTTTTCGCATCGACTCCTATAATATTTTGTAACAAAAGAGTCGTCAAATGAAAGGGAAACAAAACCCTTCTATAAACAACAAATTAAAATATTTATTTAAGTGACCTACACCGTTGGGTGTAGGTCATTGCCGAAAGTTTAAACCGTGTCACAGTGAAGGAAGTAAAGAGAGTGACTATAGGTAAGAGAAGATGACATCCCCCACTAGATTTCGAAGTCGGTTTTGGATTATTTATAGGGACAGTTCAACAAGAACTGGTTTTCATTAGACTTGAAGACGACCATATTGTAGTCGGCTGGGAAGCACGCTCGCGACACTGTGTTCCATAAACGGGCAGATCTAGGAAAGAAACTCTGTCCATGCAAGTTTCGTTTCGTAAAGGGAGAAAGGGAAATGATTGACAGTGGTAGTAGCTAGGCGGGTTCTAGTTGTGAATGTTTTACAAGGGAGGACCATAGATTTGAGCTCAGTCGAGCACTTGCCATAAAAATAACGGTAGAGCAAAGAAAGACTAGCAACATCTCTTCTGTAAGGAAGAGAAGAGGACATCCCCCACTAGATTTCGAAGTCAGTTTTGGACTCTGTCAAGGCAAGAAAGGGTGCTCTGAACAGCCCCCCCCCCCTTTAATTTAAGTGACCTACACCGTTGGGTGTAGGTTGCTGAAAGTTAAAACCGTATCACAGTGAAGGAAGTAAAATCGGCCACTATATCAGCAGTATATATTCCAGTGGAGGTCTGGTTTGTGCTGCCCCTTCCAGTGGAGAATAGCCTTGCTCAGCGTCAAGTTCACCTGGGAGAGAGAGAAGATGTTTTTCTTCGTTGAGACCTAGAAGCTCTATGCGACTGCTGTGAAAATCCCAACGGGTCTGGAAGTAGTCCTTTAAAGGTTCGTTCGAAATTAATGCGCCCTTGAGGCTGATTGGCCATCGTTTGACCCAACCACCTCACAGGGACTGCTCTCCACGAGAGGAAATAAATGTTAATGTTCATGAATGCCACAGAGTTCGACCACGATGGATAAAGCTTGTATACATGCTCGGTAAGAGAGAGAGAGTTACAAAACTCTAATAACTTTTTACTAACCCTAACCCAAACCCAAACCCTAACCCTAACCCTAACCCTAACCTAAACCCTAACCCAAACCCTAACCCTAACCCTAACCCTAACCCTAACCTAAACCCTAACCCTAACCCTAACCCAAACCCTAACCCAAACCCAAACCCAAACCCAAACCCTAACCCAAACCCTAATCTAAACCCTAACCCAAACCCTAACCCTAACCCTAAACACAAATTTTGTTTTTTATCAACGCTAAAAAAAGTACATACTAATTTATATTAAGTAAAAAAAACAAATAACATTTTATATTTAAACGAATGCAATTTTTATTCTAAAAAAGAAAACGGTTACACTTTTAATATTCATTTTCTCTGCAGAATTCTTGTTCTCTAAACCATCCAGCAACTGAAAGTGGAGGTCTAGTTGGTGCTCTTCAATCTCGGTCTTTCCATCCTTCATGACCCTACACAATCATTAGCATGTTTTTATTATTATTATTATTATTATTATTATTATTATTATTATTATTATTATTATTATTATTATTATTATTATTATTATTATTATTATTATTATTATTATTTGTACTCACTAGGAGTTCTCACACAGGTCATCAGTGATTGCTCACTGACAACCGGTGGTATTCCTTGGAGTCTGAGTGACAACAAGTCTCCCCAGATTTCCAGTACTCTCCACCTCTTTTCGAAAACCACTGGAAATAACCTTGCGGTATCGCAACAGCCGCTTACCATTGATTTCTTACTGGTAAGGACCATTGGTCTTCTCTGGGATTTGGGTGGGAATAAGCCTCCCCAAGGTCCCAGCATTCTCTGCACTCTTCCAATGGAGGTCTGGTTTGTGCTGTCCCTCCTCGGTCTTCTCCTCCTCCTTGACCATTCACAATCATTTGTGTGGTATCAACCGTGTGTGTGTGCATGTTTGTGTGTATGTGTGTGTATGTGTATATGTGTGTGTATGTGTACGTGTATGTGTATATGTATGTGTGCATGTTTGTGTGTATGTGTGTTTATGTGTTATGTGTGTATGTGTGTATATGTGTGTGTATGTATGTGTGTGCATGTATGTGTGTATGTGTGTGTATGTGCGTGTATGTGTGTATGGATGTGTATGTGTATGTGTACGTGTATATCTATGTGTGCATGTTTGTGTGTATCCGTGTGTATGTGTGTGTATGTATGTGTGTATGTGTGTGTGTATGTGTGTGTGTTATTAGTATTATCATTTGTTTGTTATTCCTTTTGACATCAAAGTGGTGTAACGTAATGGTTTCCCCGTGCAAACTGTAGGTTCGCTGTGCCGAGTTCGAATTCTGCCGGAGCTATTGCATCACTTTCACTAATACTTTTGGAAAAGGTATGAACCCATATATCCTCCCCCATATTCATTCTATGTATTTCCCCCTACTTCCTTGACCAGAATAGGTTAACCAGCAAAGGATAGACATAAGAAATTGTTTCATTATACCTTTTTGTCCTAAATTATCAAAGCCACTCGAGGATAATTTCTTTTTTTAGAATTTAGAGCAGGTGATCAGTTTTGCATTAAAATTTAACGTAAAATTATAAGCCTTTTCTGTCTGTCTATCTGGATAGCGTTTTAATAGCATATAACCAATTTTTTTAAAAATTATAAGCCTTTTCTGTCTGTCTATCTGGATAGCGTTTTAATAGCATATAACCAATTTTTTTAAAAATTATAAGCCTTTTCTGTCTGTCTATCTGGATAGCGTTTTAATAGCATATAACCAATTTTTTAAAAAATTATAAGCCTTTTCTGTCTGTCTATCTGGATAGCGTTTTAATAGCATATAATCAAATTTTTTAAAAATTATAAGCCTTTTCTGTCTGTCTATCTGGATAGCGTTTTAATAGCATATAACCAATTTTTTTAAAAATTATAAGCCTTTTCTGTCTGTCTATCTGGATAGCGTTTTAATAGCATATAACCAATTTTTTTAAAAATTATAAGCCTTTTCTGTCTGTCTATCTGGATAGCGTTTTAATAGCATATAACCAATTTTTTTAAAAATTATAAGCCTTTTCTGTCTGTCTATCTGGATAGCGTTTTAATAGCATATAACCAATTTTTTAAAAAATTATAAGCCTTTTCTGTCTGTCTATCTGGATAGCGTTTTAATAGCATATAACCAATTTTTAAAAAAATTATAAGCCTTTTCTGTCTGTCTATCTGGATAGCGTTTTAATAGCATATAACCAATTTTTTTAAAAATTATAAGCCTTTTCTGTCTGTCTATCTGGATAGCGTTTTAATAGCATATAACCAATTTTTTTAAAAATTATAAGCCTTTTCTGTCTGTCTATCTGGATAGCGTTTTAATAGCATATAACCAATTTTTTTAAAAATTATAAGCCTTTTCTGTCTGTCTATCTGGATAGCGTTTTAATAGCATATAACCAATTTTTTTAAAAATTATAAGCCTTTTCTGTCTGTCTATCTGGATAGCGTTTTAATAGCATATAACCAATTTTTTTAAAAATTATAAGCCTTTTCTGTCTGTCTATCTGGATAGCGTTTTAATAGCATATAACCAATTTTTTTAAAAATTATAAGCCTTTTCTGTCTGTCTATCTGGATAGCGTTTTAATAGCATATAACCAATTTTTTTAAAAATTATAAGCCTTTTCTGTCTGTCTATCTGGATAGCGTTTTAATAGCATATAACCATTTTTTTTAAAAATTATAAGCCTTTTCTGTCTGTCTATCTGGATAGCGTTTTAATAGCATATAACCAATTTTTTAAAAAATTATAAGCCTTTTCTGTCTGTCTATCTGGATAGCGTTTTAATAGCATATAACCAATTTTTTAAAAAATTATAAGCCTTTTCTGTCTGTCTATCTGGATAGCGTTTTAATAGCATATAACCAATTTTTTAAAAAATTATAAGCCTTTTCTGTCTGTCTATCTGGATAGCGTTTTAATAGCATATAACCAATTTTTTAAAAAATTATAAGCCTTTTCTGTCTGTCTATCTGGATAGCGTTTTAATAGCATATAACCAATTTTTTAAAAAATTATAAGCCTTTTCTGTCTGTCTATCTGGATAGCGTTTTAATAGCATATAACCAATTTTTTTAAAAATTATAAGCCTTTTCTGTCTGTCTATCTGGATAGCGTTTTAATAGCATATAACCAATTTTTTAAAAATTATAAGCCTTTTCTGTCTGTCTATCTGGATAGCGTTTTAATAGCATATAACCAATTTTTAAAAAAATTATAAGCCTTTTCTGTCTGTCTATCTGGATAGCGTTTTAATAGCATATAACCAATTTTTTTAAAAATTATAAGCCTTTTCTGTCTGTCTATCTGGATAGCGTTTAAATAGCATATAACCAATTTTTTTAAAAATTATAAGCCTTTTCTGTCTGTCTATCTGGATAGCGTTTTAATAGCATATAACCAATTTTTTTTTAAATTATAAGCCTTTTCTGTCTGTCTATCTGGATAGCGTTTTAATAGCATATAACCAATTTTTTAAAAAATTATAAGCCTTTTCTGTCTGTCTATCTGGATAGCGTTTTAATAGCATATAACCAATTTTAAAAAAAATTATAAGCCTTTTCTGTCTGTCTATCTGGATAGCGTTTTAATAGCATATAACCAATTTTTTTAAAAATTATAAGCCTTTTCTGTCTGTCTATCTGGATAGCGTTTTAATAGCATATAACCAATTTTTTTAAAAATTATAAGCCTTTTCTGTCTGTCTATCTGGATAGCGTTTTAATAGCATATAACCAATTTTTTAAAAAATTATAAGCCTTTTCTGTCTATCTAGATAGCGTTTTAATAGCATATAACCAATTTTTTAAAAAATTATAAGCCTTTTCTGTCTGTCTATCTGGATAGCGTTTTAATAGCATATAACCAATTTTTTAAAAAATTATAAGCCTTTTCTGTCTGTCTATCTGGATAGCGTTTTAATAGCATATAACCAATTTTTTTAAAAATTATAAGCCTTTTCTGTCTGTCTATCTGGATAGCGTTTTAATAGCATATAACCAATTTTTTAAAAAATTATAAGCCTTTTCTGTCTGTCTATCTGGATAGCGTTTTAATAGCATATAACCAATTTTTTTAAAAATTATAAGCCTTTTCTGTCTGTCTATCTGGATAGCGTTTTAATAGCATATAACCAATTTTTTTAAAAATTATAAGCCTTTTCTGTCTGTCTATCTGGATAGCGTTTTAATAGCATATAACCAATTTTTGAAAAAATTATAAGCCTTTTCTGTCTGTCTATCTGGATAGCGTTTTAATAGCATATAACCAATTTTTTAAAAAATTATAAGCCTTTTCTGTCTGTCTATCTGGATAGCGTTTTAATAGCATATAACCAATTTTTAAAAAAATTATAAGCCTTTTCTGTCTGTCTATCTGGATAGCGTTTTAATAGCATATAACCAATTTTTAAAAAAATTATAAGCCTTTTCTGTCTGTCTATCTGGATAGCGTTTTAATAGCATATAACCAATTTTTTTTAAAATTGTAAGCCTTTTCTGTCTGTCTATCTGGATAGCGTTTTAATAGCATATAACCAATTTTTTTAAAAATTATAAGCCTTTTCTGTCTGTCTATCTGGATAGCGTTTTAATAGCATATAACCAATTTTTTAAAAAATTATAAGCCTTTTCTGTCTGTCTATCTGGATAGCGTTTTAATAGCATATAACCAATTTTTTTAAAAATTATAAGCCTTTTCTGTCTGTCTATCTGGATAGCGTTTTAATAGCATATAACCAATTTTGTTTTAAATTATAAGCCTTTTCTGTCTGCCTATCTGGATAGCGTTTTAATAGCATATAACCAATTTTTTTAAAAATTATAAGCCTTTTCTGTCTGTCTATCTGGATAGCGTTTTAATAGCATATAACCAATTTTTTAAAAAATTATAAGCCTTTTCTGTCTGTCTATCTGGATAGCGTTTTAATAGCATATAACCAATTTTTAAAAAAATTATAAGCCTTTTCTGTCTGTCTATCTGGATAGCGTTTTAATAGCATATAACCAATTTTTTAAAAAATTATAAGCCTTTTCTGTCTGTCTATCTGGATAGCGTTTTAATAGCATATAACCAATTTTTTTAAAAATTATAAGCCTTTTCTGTCTGTCTATCTGGATAGCGTTTTAATAGCATATAACCAATTTTTTAAAAAATTATAAGCCTTTTCTGTCTGTCTATCTGGATAACGTTTTAATAGCATATAACCAATTTTTTAAAAAATTATAAGCCTTTTCTGTGTGTCTATCTGGATAGCGTTTTAATAGCATATAACCAATTTTTTAAAAAATTATAAGCTTTTTCTGTCTGTCTATCTGGATAGCGTTTTAATAGCATATAACCAATTTTTTAAAAAATTATAAGCCTTTTCTGTCTGTCTATCTGGATAGCGTTTTAATAGCATATAACCAAATTTTTTAAAAATTATAAGCCTTTTCTGTCTGTCTATCTGGATAGCGTTTTAATAGCATATAACCAATTTTTTTTAAAATTATAAGCCTTTTCTGTCTGTCTATCTGGATAGCGTTTTAATAGCATATAACCAAATTTTTTAAAAATTATAAGCCTTTTCTGTCTGTCTATCTGGATAGCGTTTTAATAGCATATAACCAATTTTAAAAAAAATTATAAGCCTTTTCTGTCTGTCTATCTGGATAGCGTTTTAATAGCATATAACCAGTTTTTTAAAAAATTATAAGCCTTTTCTGTCTGTCTATCTGGATAGCGTTTTAATAGCATATAACCAATTTTTTTTTAAATTATAAGCCTTTTCTGTCTGTCTATCTGGATAGCGTTTTAATAGCATATAACCAATTTTTTAAAAAATTATAAGCCTTTTCTGTCTTTCTATCTGGATAGCGTTTTAATAGCATATAACCAATTTTTTTTAAAATTATAAGCCTTTTCTGTCTGTCTATCTGGATAGCGTTTTAATAGCATATAACCAATTTTTTTTTAAATTATAAGCCTTTTCTGTCTGTCTATCTGGATAGCGTTTTAATAGCATATAACCAATTTTTTTAAAAATTATAAGCCTTTTCTGTCTGTCTATCTGGATAGCGTTTTAATAGCATATAACTAATTTTTTAAAAAATTATAAGCCTTTTCTGTCTGTCTATCTGGATAGCGTTTTAATAGCATATAACCAATTTTTTAAAAAATTATAAGCCTTTTCTGTCTGTCTATCTGGATAGCGTTTTAATAGCATATAACCAATTTTTTAAAAAATTATAAGCCTTTTCTGTCTGTCTATCTGGATAGCGTTTTAATAGCATATAACCAATTTTTTTAAAAATTATAAGCCTTTTCTGTCTGTCTATCTGGATAGCGTTTTAATAGCATATAACCAATTTTTTAAAAAATTATAAGCCTTTTCTGTCTGTCTATCTGGATAGCGTTTTAATAGCATATAACCAATTTTTAAAAAAATTATAAGCCTTTTCTGTCTGTCTATCTGGATAGCGTTTTAATAGCATATAACCAATTTTTTAAAAAATTATAAGCCTTTTCTGTCTGTCTATCTGGATAGCGTTTTAATAGCATATAACCAATTTTTTTAAAAATTATAAGCCTTTTCTGTCTGTCTATCTGGATAGCGTTTTAATAGCATATAACCAAATTTTTTAAAAATTATAAGCCTTTTCTGTCTGTCTATCTGGATAGCGTTTTAATAGCATATAACCAATTTTTTAAAAAATTATAAGCCTTTTCTGTCTGTCTATCTGGATAGCGTTTTAATAGCATATAACCAATTTTTTTAAAAATTATAAGCCTTTTCTGTCTGTCTATCTGGATAGCGTTTTAATAGCATATAACCAATTTTTTAAAAAATTATAAGCCTTTTCTGTCTGTCTATCTGGATAGCGTTTTAATAGCATATAACCAATTTTTTTAAAAATTATAAGCCTTTTCTGTCTGTCTATCTGGATAGCGTTTTAATAGCATATAACCAATTTTTTTTTAAATTATAAGCCTTTTCTGTCTGTCTATCTGGATAGCGTTTTAATAGCATATAACCAATTTTTTTTTAAATTATAAGCCTTTTCTGTCTGTCTATCTGGATAGCGTTTTAATAGCATATAACCAATTTTTTTAAAAATTATAAGCCTTTTCTGTCTGTCTATCTGGATAGCGTTTTAATAGCATATAACCAATTTTTTTTTAAATTATAAGCCTTTTCTGTCTGTCTATCTGGATAGCGTTTTAATAGCATATAACCAATTTTTTTTAAAATTATAAGCCTTTTCTGTCTGTCTATCTGGATAGCGTTTTAATAGCATATAACCAATTTTTTTAAAAATTATAAGCCTTTTCTGTCTGTCTATCTGGATAGCGTTTTAATAGCATATAACCAATTTTTAAAAAATTATAAGCCTTTTCTGTCCGTCTATCTGGATAGCGTTTTAATAGCATATAACCAATTTTTTTAAAAATTATAAGCCTTTTCTGTCTGTCTATCTGGATAGCGTTTTAATAGCATATAACCAATTTTTTTAAAAATTATAAGCCTTTTCTGTCTGTCTATCTGGATAGCGTTTTAATAGCATATAACCAATTTTTTTAAAAATTATAAGCCTTTTCTGTCTGTCTATCTGGATAGCGTTTTAATAGCATATAACCAATTTTTTTAAAAATTATAAGCCTTTTCTGTCTGTCTATCTGGATAGCGTTTTAATAGCATATAACCAATTTTTTTTTAAATTATAAGCCTTTTCTGTCTGTCTATCTGGATAGCGTTTTAATAGCATATAACCAATTTTTTTAAAAATTATAAGCCTTTTCTGTCTGTCTATCTGGATAGCGTTTTAATAGCATATAACCAATTTTTTAAAAAATTATAAGCCTTTTCTGTCTGTCTATCTGGATAGCGTTTTAATAGCATATAACCAATTTTTTAAAAAATTATAAGCCTTTTCTGTCTGTCTATCTGGATAGCGTTTTAATAGCATATAACCAATTTTTTTTTAAATTATAAGCCTTTTCTGTCTGTCTATCTGGATAGCGTTTTAATAGCATATAACCAATTTTTTAAAAAATTATAAGCCTTTTCTGTTAGTCTATCTGGATAGCGTTTTAATAGCATATAACCAATTTTTTTAAAAATTATAAGCCTTTTCTGTCTGTCTATCTGGATAGCGTTTTAATAGCATATAACCAATTTTTTTTAAAATTATAAGCCTTTTCTGTCTGACTATCTGGATAGCGTTTTAATAGCATATAACCAATTTTTTTAAAAATTATAAGCCTTTTCTGTCTGTCTATCTGGATAGCGTTTTAATAGCATATAACCAATTTTTTTAAAAATTATAAGCCTTTTCTGTCTGTCTATCTGGATAGCGTTTTAATAGCATATAACCAATTTTTTTAAAAATTATAAGCCTTTTCTGTCTGTCTATCTGGATAGCGTTTTAATAGCATATAACCAATTTTTTAAAAAATTATAAGCCTTTTCTGTCTGTCTATCTGGATAGCGTTTTAATAGCATATAACCAATTTTTTAAAAAATTATAAGCCTTTTCTGTCTATCTGGATAGCGTTTTAATAGCATATAACCAATTTTTTTAAAAATTATAAGCCTTTTCTGTCTGTCTATCTGGATAGCGTTTTAATAGCATATAACCAAATTTTTTAAAAATTATAAGCCTTTTCTGTCTGTCTATCTGGATAGCGTTTTAATAGCATATAACCAATTTTTTTTCCGCAATGGCAGATAAACTGTGTGCGTGTGTTCATTTTCTCAGAGGGTGGGAATTAAAAAAATACATTAAGCCTACTACTTATCATAAGTCCTGGTGGCAACAGCCCCAGCCCCAAGAAAAACCCTCATTTACTTCTACTTTAAGTTCAGGTGGCACCCTACACACCCCAAAAGATTTAACTAGAACAGTTACATGTCATTCAAACTGATTTAGCAGCAATAATACCAAAAACTGAAGAATCGTGAAATATATTAAACTCATTTGATATGGGAACATGTATGTATGCGTACGCTCTTTGTATTTGCTGCACTGGCCGTAATCGTCTCACACGACGCCGTGCCGGTCTCAATGACTCTTATGCTAAGTACAAAACCATGAGTCCAATTTGAATGTTATAATAAACGATACTCGTGTTTCCAAGTTGAATGGCAGAGTTACAAATGAGATCTCTCTATCCCGGCGAAATGGAAACAGGTCCCACACAGTTCTTTGACTAAAAGACCTATATGGGCCATCCTGCCTCTAAGGGCACCCAGTTTCAACTCCTCACCAGCTCTCCCAAAAGACCCAATCTCCTGTCATGCCCAATGGGCCAGATCTTCCCTCTCATCTTTTCTTTCCTAGCCGGGTCTTTCTCACTGGTCATAAACCATCCAGACACTGATCACTTGAAATACCCCCCCCCCCTCTTCCCCCGGAGATAAATGTCAGACAGAGGATTATCATGGTGACAATACATGAACATCCCAGCATGGGTCCCGCATTTTACGAGATACTTAATTCATTTCAAAGAGAAACACACTTCTGGGGTGGCCCAAATATCTAACATTTGCAATATCCGCCATTCATATGCATCACTAAAGAAAATGCAGTCTACTACATTTTTACAGATGTACAATCAGCATGAAAACTATACGGCTATTGTAAATCATTCGTTTCATCCGGCCTTATCGTATGAAATAAATTGAGAATTTAGGTTAGGGTTAGGGTTGGTGTTAGGGTTGGTGTTAGGATTAGGGTTGGTGTTAGGGTAAGGGTTAGGGTTAAGGTTAGGTTTATGGTTAGAGTTAGGGTTAGAGTTATGGTTTGGGTTAGGGTTAGAGTTAGGGTTAGGGTTGGTGTTGGTGTTGGTGTTGGGTTAAGGTTAGGTTTACGGTTAGAGTTGGGGTTAGGGTTACAGTTAGGGTTAAGGTTGGAGTTAGGTTAGGGTTAGAGTAAGGGGTTAGGGTATAGAGTTAGGGTAAGGGATTAGGGTTAGGGTTAGGGTAAGGGTAAGGGTTAGAGGATACGGTTAGATTTAGGGGTAGGGTAAGGGGTAAGGGTTAGGGTTAGAGAATTTGGGACGATTACATGAGCTAATTACAAAAGCCAAAAAGTTCAATATTACTTTTTTTTCATAAGTTACCTATTTAAATCCTATATGCCATATCGTAACATAACTCACGGCAATGTAAAAAACAGTGGAAATATTAAAAAAAATCCTTGAGTGCGAAAGCCAATCCACATAACAAACAAACGCCAACCAACCACAGATAAGTTGAATTAGAAATAGAACCAAAAATATAAAAATAACATTACACAAGCCCGAGGGAACTGAAACTGCCAGAAATCAAATAATCCCCCCCCCCCCGCCACGTCACAAAAACAACAAAGAAAAACCTACACGCACACATGTTATGGAAATCAGATTCGTCTGGTTCTACATATATATAGATGAGAAAGGAAGGATGAGAGTAATCCGACGTAATGGGAAATGAAGAAGGAAAAACCAAAAGATTTTTTTTTTTATGTATTCATCAACGTTTCGTCTTTATTTGTAAGACTTCCTCATGATAATTTTAAGAAAAATGTCATGCATGTCTACTACTTCTTCTCATTAACCCATCATGTCAACCCAATATTTTCACGTACTTGCATGACATTTTTCTTAAAATTATCATCCTGAAGAAGTCTTACAAATAAAGACGAAACGTTGATGAACACATACAAAAAACATCTTTTGGTTTTTCCTTTTTCATTTCCCATATATATATATATATATATATATAAATAGAGTCTTATTCTCCCCTTTCCCCATGGCGGTTGTGTTGGCCGCATGGTAGAAGTTCAAACTGGAAAGTTAAAGGTGACTTTGATCTGGGGTTCGAATCATGCGACCAGCAGAACAGTCATACTCCACACTGATGATTCCCGAAAACGACGAAGCTGTGCATGTAGATAAGAATTAAATAAAAATATTTATCGTAATATTGTATTATACTAAATTTCATGTAATCAACGTTTGTTTGCCTGTAGGATTTTTCCTATATATTTCAGTCACAATTGCTAAACTATTCCTTAGTTTAGGAATTGAGTTATGTTTTTAAAAAAAAAATCCATTTTAATTATTCTATTTAGGTGTAATTCGCAATTAACTCACCAAGTTGTGTATCTCTTCCTATCACTTTCACTCTATCTCACTGTATATTGTTTGCCCACCACTCTTATTTCATACTGTGCCTATCACTCTCACTTCTGTCACTTTCTCTCTCTCTCTCAAAACTAACTATAAAACTTAAGATTTGAATAATCCATTACAAACAAAAGGAAATGTCACCACAATTACTATACTATTTAGCCATAGCTAAAGAGAGAGAAAGAGATATCGAGGGGGTATATAGCGGGCAGAAAGAGACTAATTTTTGGTTTGGTCATTTTATTTTAAAAAATTTAACCGGCTTCGTAAACTCACAATTTTCTTATTCCAATAATCTAACCCGAGGTTAATGGATGACCAGACGGGTCGCATTTTTTCTAATGTATACAATTATCTATATATCTCGAAATTAAGTCTATTTCTTAAAATTATAAAATTCAAACTCTTCAAAAGACAAAATGGCTTGTTTATTTTTAACAAGTCGACATTTTATTGAAAGCATTGTGGAAAGCTGTGAAATCCCTGAGTGCAATGATATTATCACGGCTGCCAGCGATTTTAGCAAGTTCGAAAACATTCCCCAAATCCATTGCGATACTGAAAACGGTGACCCCATCAGAACGCAGCTCTTGGGCAGCGACCTCTGCCTCAAACAGATCGTCCGATCTACCGTCGGTCATCAGGGCCACGACCTTTCTAGCTCCAGGCCTCGTGCCGCCACCGTTTGCAAAACTTTTCCTCTTCGCAAACTGCAACGCTTTAGCTGTGTTTGTTGAACCAGGGAGTTGTGTGATTCTGCCAATGGCCGCCATTAACGACGTCTTGTCCGGGTAACGAGCGAAGGGAATCTCATATTGTATGGACGCGGCGAACGAAGCCACGGAGACCTGAACTTGACTGGGGCCGACGTTTTCGGCCGTTACGAACTGAGAGACGAACGTTAACTGCTCCCGGAAGTCTGTAGGCGTGGTGCTGTCGGAGGCGTCGAGCAGAAAGACAATGTCGACCATTTGGTTTGAGCATGTCGCTGAAAGGCAAAAAAAAAAAAAAATTATTATTATTAATATCAAATAATTAGAAAAAGAAATTCAGAAATGTTTTGAAGAAAAAATCGAGATGTTTTTAAAACATATAAAAAGCATCACGCAATGCCAAACTTTCACTTTCCTCTTTTTCTCTCCGCCACCTCTCGGACGCTTAACAGAGAGGACAGGTTCGGTTACCGCTTGCCTATTATCATTGTTATTTTTGTATTATTATTATTGTTATTATAATAATTATTAGTATTACTATTATTATTATTATTGTAATTATTATTCTTTTTATTATTGTAATTATAATTATTTTTATTATTGTTATTTTTATTTTTATTATTTTTATTATTGTTATTATTTTTATTATTATTTTTATTATTATTTTTATTATTATTATTATCATCATTATATTATTATTATTATAATTTAAAAAAATTATTATTATCATTGTTATTATTATTATTATTGTTATTAGTAGTGTTATTATTGTTATTATTATTTTTATTGTTATTATTTTTATTATTGTTATTGTTATTATTGTTATTATTATTGTTATTATATTATTATTATTGTTATTAAAATTATTATTATTATTATTATTGTTGTTATTATTATTATTGTTATTATTTTTTATTATTATTATTATCATAATTATTATATTTATTATGGTTGTTATTATAATTATTATTATTATTATCATCGTTAATTTAATTATTATTTTTATTCTTGTTATTATAATTATTATTTTGATTGTTATTATTATTATTATTATTATTATTATTATTATTATTTTATTATTATTATTATTATTATTATTATTATTATTATTATTATTATTATTATTATTATTATTATTATTATTTTATTAGTGTGTGTGTTTTAACAGTGAAAGCGATAGAAATTACTTACGCTGTTTTTTACTTTCGCACACCACCTTGAAGACGTTTTCTTCGATTTTAGACAGGGCGTCAAACCTGGAAATAGAGAAAACGTTTTCCTTTTTTCCGGCCATCTCCAGCAGTTCCGGATAGGAGAGTGCTTTTCCGATTCCAAGGGTGAACACCTCGACTCCGATGGCGTGAAGGTGCCGCGCTGCAGACGCCGTAGCATCGGGATGAATCGAGACGCCGTCAGTTATGACCACAAGGATCTTTCGGGCGGCGTCGGACCGGCTGTCGGGCGGCAAAAAGCGGAACCAGTACGCGTCCACCGCCTCCAGGACCAAGTGCGTGTTCGTCATGCCGTGGTATCGTTTGGTGTCGCCGACTGCCTTTAAGAGGTGTTTCTTGTCGTGGAAAGACGTGAGAGAGATCTGGAGTTGGGCTTTGTCGGCAAACGTGAAAAGACCGATGCGAATGACATCTTTGCTTATATTCGAGTCCTGGATGAATTTCTTGACAAATGCGAGCATTTTACCGAAATCAGTACCAATCACGCTGTCTGAAGAGTCCAAGGCGAATATTATATCGGCAGGACTGGTTTTGCAGTCTACAAACCGGAAACAGTTTTAAACGCAAATGAAAAATTAAAAGAAATATTTCATAGATAACCACTTGGCTTATATGCACAATTTAAATATTTTGTTATGCAAAATTAAACCTTTTACTATACATAAAGACAGACTTAGATCTGATGACCCCAGAGGAAAATTAAATTTGGACAGCATAGGGTGATGCGTGCAGAACGGGAGACTTTTATGGTATGGCCACGTCGAAAGAATGGATGAGAGTGCTGGGTTAGTAGATGTAGAACAGTTGGGATAGCAGGTCCGGTTCACAGGCGAAAGGCAAGGAAAACATGGGAAGAAGTGATAAGGATGGAGTTGAGAGGATGAGGGCTAAATAAAGACCTGGGCAGAAATAAGATAGTTTGGAAGTCAATTTCTAAAAGCCGTCCAACGAATGCCAGCATGTAAAACGGGCGTTAAACCAATGATGATGATGATGATGATGATGATGATGATGATGATGATGATGATGTATCATGTAAAACTTTAAAAGATTAGGCTAAATCAAACATTTAATGAATAACATTTATTATGCAACATTTAAGTGAACAACATTTATTAGGCAACATTTAAGTGAACAACATTTATTATGCAACATTTAAGTGAACAACATTTATTATATAACATTTAAGTGAACAACATTTATTATGCAACATTTCAGTGAACAACATTTATTATACAACATTTAAGGGAACAACATTTATTATGCGACATTTAAGTGAGCAACATTTGGTGCAACTCCAGTTTCGCGGAGACATTCGAAAAAAAAGAAAAGTACAACAAAAAAAGAAAAACTGAAGGATATCTGTTTGATGTACGTACCTGTCACGAGCTGAATATATCCTATACCAAAAATCACATAAATTTAGCAAGTAGTTTTTTTTTATAAAATTAAATTAAATTTTAGCGATTTACGAAGACGAAGTGCAAATATGACAGCCATTTTGGGGATTATTCAAAGGGGGATAACCGTAAATGAATTACGCTTATCTCCCTTTGAATAATAATAAAGTACCCTGGCAACACCAAGCAACCATTTGTCAAGAAAAAAAAACGCGTAATACTAAGAAAGCCGTTTTAGTGCGCGATAGAAATAAGAGATGACATTAACTTGAGTAAATGTTTAAACAACGAAAAGATTATGCGACATTTAAAGTTTAAAAAAAAAGTTGATCTTTAAAAATTAACAATGAAAGACATGCAATGCAAGGTCCTGTAAGATAAGGGGCCTTGGAACCCTTTTGGGGTTATCTAGAAAAAAGGGAACTCATAGATAAGGAAATGGAGTCTAGTTTACTAAAATAAAATGTGTAGTTTAAGGTTATAAATGTATCCATCTCCTTATTCTGTGAATGTTCCAGTTATATGACATGGAGAGAAGAAGTATCCAGACAACAGCATAATTATCGGTAAGAGGGTCGAATAAATCCCCAATTTTCTAAGAAGTGGTTTGTGTAATTGAACAGAAAGACTACACAAAAAAGTCCGGGACAATCTTCTAACTGGGTACAGACACTCGGTAAACACCGTTTTTTTTCAATTCTTTCAATAGCTCGTTTAATTTCTTTCATAAACTAACAACCGTCTAGTTCGTTCTGCACCACGGGTTTCTCTTCATTAATTTATTATAAGAAAATTTTCATGTTTAGAAAGATAACTCAATGAAAATATGAATATGCCATTAAAAATATGTTGTCAAAATATATGCCATCAAAAAAAAATGCCATAAAAAATATCCCATTAAAATATGCCACCAAAAATATGCCATAAAAACTTCCCATTAAAAATATCCCATTAAAATATGCCACCAAAAATATGCCATAAAAACATCCCATTAAAAGCATGTCATAAAAATATGCCATAAAATTATGTCATAAAAAATATGCCATTAAAATATGTCATCAAATAATATGTCACCAAAAATATGCCATAAAAACATCCCATTAAAAATATTTCATAAAAAATGCCATAAAAATATGTCATAAAAAATATGCCATAAAACAATATGTCATAAAAATATGCCATTAAAAATATGTCATAAAAAATATGCTATGAAATAATGCCATCAAAAATGTTTTTTAATTTTTAAAAAATAAAACCGATAGGACGTCTTAGGAAATGTTGAAATTTAAATCCCATGAATATTTTCGAGTTTTGCTTTTAACACTTAAGTTACGAGCCAATAAAGGTACTCTTATAGATGACGCACCATGTTTCCGTGACTTCGCGTCGGCAACGTTCGGGTAGGTTACGGAAGCGCCCGAGAGTTGACAAGGCGAAAACGAGGCGAAAACTACCAAACGATAAATTGAAGACTGGCAGCCGATAAATTACGACGAAGAAAATCAAACTAAAATACATATATAAAAATAAAGAACGAACAAACCATAGCTAAACAACTGTTAGTAATTAGATGTTTATTTTTGTTTGTTTTTTTGTTCAAAGAGACCATTGTATAAAGTATAATGTAAAGTGTATAAGGTATAGTCTATAGCGTATAGAGTATAGTGTAAAGTGTATAGGGTATAGTGTATAGCGTATAGAGTATAGGGTATAGTGTATAGGGTATAGTGTATAGTGTATAGTGTATAGGGTATAGTGTATAGTGTGTAGTGTATAGTGTATAGGGTATAGTGTAAATTTCGAATAAAAATAGGGTATAAGCGATATATATATATATATATATATACATATATATATATATATATATATATATATTAAAGATTATGACATGAACGTTTTAGAGTTAAAATCAATTTAGTATTACGTAGTAATGGTAAAAAAACACATTTTAACATCTTTTTCGTCTTGAGCGATACCAAAAAACAATCATGGCTTCATGAGAAATACAAAAAACTGGAACGTAAACAATGTGTAATGAAACGAAGTAAAGTCTTGTAGTGAATTATATAAATAATTTATTAAAAACATTAAAGTATTTATAAACATATTTGTTTCACAACCTTTTTTTAATATTGTAGATAATCTGTAAACACTTCGGAAATTTTCTTTTCTTCGCCATTAAGTCGTGCTGGAGTGCTAGTTGTGGGGGGGGGGGGGTCAACGTTTCTTGCTGATGTTTCAGCTCGCCGGTCCTTTGCACTCTATGATGCATCATCATCATCATCATCATCATCATCATCATCATCATCATCATCATCATCATCATTGTTGTTGTCGTCGTCAACTAACTCTTTTGCCTGTCCCCTTTCCTCCATGTTGGCATGGGTGACGGCGGTGGCATAGCAGTTATGGGGGGGGGGGGGGGAGGAGACTGAGCCCCCACGGAATCGCATTCCACTTTGAAATTTCAGCGCCATTTTTTGGCAGATCCGAATTAGCCTAAAAGAAGGTCGTCTTATCCCGGACTCCATAAAAAGAATCTGATTTTCCAACCTGAAGAAATGGCGTTGAAGAATGATAGGATTGTAAGTCTTTGTGTGTGTGTGTGTGTGTGTGTGTGTGTGTGCGCGTGTGTTTAGTAGTCAGTCGACGTGCTGGCACCCCCTCGCCAAAAAGCAAGCGGTAACCGTTAAGCGTCCGAGAGGTGGCGGAGAGAAAAAGAGGAAAGAGAAAGTTTGGCGTTGCGTGATGCTTTTTATATGTTTGACCAGTGGTTTGCCCGACGTAGTTGGGAGCACCCCACGTGATCAACATTTTTGTTTTTTTTGCACCTTTTTGTTAGACTGTCTCTGGGAGCTGTTTTTTATGACCCCCAGTTTGAGCGTTTGTTGTTGAAGTGAATTTGGGAGTTCTTTCTGTTTGCGCCGATGATAAGATATTAGGATGTCAGTCCCATAAGTCGTTGTTTTGGCGGTCTCAATTTTGTTGTATGTATTGTTGCTAGTCTCAGTCTTTTTTTATCAGCCCTTTTTTTCAAGTAAGCCTGTCTATTTATTTGGGGAGGAAAGTGAGACTAGTTCACGTTTTTCTCGATTCTTTTCTGTATTCCTTTTGTGTTCAAACAGATCGTTTTATTGATCATAACGTTTGTTTTTATTGTTAGCCGTGGTTAACAAAGTTCATCGAGCTAATCATTTTATTAAGCATAACGTTGTTTTTTTGTGGTTAACAAACTTAATCGAGCTAATCATTTTATTAAGCATAACGTTGTTTTTGTGGTTAACAAAGTTAATCGAGCTAATCATTTTATTAAGCATAACGTTGTTTTTTTGTGGTTAACAAACTTAATCGAGCTAATCGTTTTATTAAGTATAACGTTGTTTTTTTTTGTGGTTAACAAAGTTAATCGAGCTAATTGTTTTATTAAGCATAACGTTGTTTTTTTGTGGTTAACAAAGTTAATCGAGCTAATTGTTTTATTAAGCATAACGTTGTTTTTTTGTGGTTAACAAAGTTAATCGAGCTAATTGTTTTATTAAGCATAACGTTGTTTTTTGTGGTTAACAAAGTTAATCGATCTAATCGTTTTATTAATCATAACGTATATTTTTTGTGGTTAACAAAGTTAATCGAGCTAATCGTTTTATTAAGCATAACTTTGTTCTTTCGTGGTTAACGGAGTTAATCGAGCTAATCGTTTTATTAAGCATAACGTTGTTTTTTTGTGGTAAACAAAGTTAAACGAGCTAATCGTTTTATTAAGTATAACGTTGTTTTTTTGTGGTTAACGAAGTTAATCGAGCTTTGGAAAGCCAAATCAACTAATTAATATTTTTAATATAAATAAAACTGTATTGAATTACATTTCTCGGTCTAATTTATTATTTGCTCCTTCTTATGCCTTTATTGTTTCCGCCCCTTATTCCCATTTATTGTTAACACTTCTTCGACGTATTCTAGGAGCAGTAGCCATTATTAAATACCATTCTGGGAACTATTAAAATAGCTTTTTGGGATAATATAAGTCCTTACTTCGTTTCAATTAATGTAAAATCAGTCCACCTTTTACATAATAACCTACTTCCGGTTCACGTATGACGCCATTTTGTAAAAACTTGGATTATACTAGCGTATTTACTAATTTTAAACGTGTTTTTCTACAGATTTAATGTGTAATACTAAATAGATTTTAATTCGAAATGGGTGATCATGTCATAATCTTAAAAAATAAATAAACAAACCACATAAAATTTTAATTGGTGTAACCAATTTTTGTTTTGTGAGTCGGGATTTAAATCGGGAAGAAAATCAGAATGAGGAACTTACTCGATAGAGTAATACGTCTGGCCGAATCTGACTGAAATAAAAATGTTACATAAGCAAACAGGGATCACCGTTCTTCTACGAAATAATAACGGCTCCACAACTAAATAGATATGCAGTTTTATTTGCGTGAAGACAGGAGCAAAATTAAGGTTGTACAATGGGTTGATTAATGTTGACAAGACGCAATAACCTTATCCTGGAGTTTCTCGATTCGTCTACTGCAGACCTGGTAGAAAACGCAGGATCTACATTTTGTCTATTTGAAATTATTCGTTCTGTTCGTCACGTGGTTTAGTTCCTACGTCAAGTCGATTCATTGCGTATGAATCTCGTTGAGCGTAAGCGTGTTACTTGCCCATGCAGTGAAGAGGCGATGGTTACATAATCTTCACACCGAATCACAGCTCACGTAGACCGATACAAAATAGTTCGCTCAGGCAACTACTAAAAAACATTTTATTGTCTATACAAAATATTTTATCGAATTCTGTTTAGGACGGCGATTTGAACATTTATCTATTTTTTTGAATGTTGAATTATTTATAAGCTACTAAACTCTTGTCTCGCTTTCTTTTTCTGTTTATTTTTCTCTACCAATCATGTTTTATATAGAATTAGGTGTAGCAACCGGCAGAAATGGTGCGGGTAACGTAAATACCCACGACCAACCCGACAAGCAGCAAAATCCCACCTCTTCACTGTAGTCGTCCCCAAATATCAGAAAGCTTTCTACTCCAATATCTTCTTTTCTCGAACTGCTTGCCTTTGGAATCCCCTCTCTGCTTCCCGTTTCTCCGACTGTACCAACATGCAGAAATTAAAATGCAATTTGAACAAACATCTTGCTGCACGACTCCCCATTCAGGATGCCCCTATAAATCTAGCCCCTAATTCACAGTAGCCCTGTACGTCTCAGGGACAGTGTGCCTAGTTTGGGGTGAATATAAGTATAACATTTTTTTTAAAGCTGTCGCAGGATCAACATCCGGATTTGTTAGGAGTGCCGAGCTGCAAACGGGGCACGACAGATTATATGAAAAAAATGATACTCTTTTCATCACCGATTCAAGAAGAGTAGAAAGTGGACCTTGGGTTTACTTTTGTAGAGTAGAAAGTGACTAACTTTCGGTTTACTTTCGGCAGCCTCGTAACTCTCGCTTCCCTTATTTTGTCCTTTAGTCCTCACATTCCATGAGCGATATTTCTGACAAAGGGGGAAGAATTGCTGTTTTCTGGGTAGGAATCTATCCACCTAACACCTATCGTTGGCTATGTTTTGACATTGAAGTAGTCTTTTCTTTTTAGTTCCTTACATCAAGTGGCTTCATGCCTTGTCCGGAGCGATTTTCATTGAAAAGGGGGTTTGAGAAGGGGAGATAAAAGGGGGATAACAAATATCTTACTTGTAACTTCTTTGCACACAACTGTTTTTAGGGAATCCACAATTTTTGGAAGTTCATCAAAATCTTTGGTTTGAAAGAGATTTTCAGGTTCTGTGACGATCCGTTGAAGGTTGGCCTGGTTAAGACTCTCACCGATTCCAATGACAAATATTGTCACTTTCAATCCTTCTAGAATCTTACTGGCAGTTATCGTCTCCTCCAAATCGATTGTGTCTCCATCGGTGACAATTATCAAAACCTGTCAGTAAATGAGTAGAAAAATAGTGATTAATATAAAAACGTGATTTTTTTGTATTTGAATGGACGCACACCAAAGGAGACTTTTGATGAAATGAAAGAAACTTATTGTGATGATGCCCCATCATATGACCTTGTAAAACGCTGGCATTGTGAATTCAAACATGGCCGGAAGTGTGTATTGTATAATGCGCTAGTATAATTGAAGTTTTTACAAGATGGCGTCATACTTGAACCGGAAGTAGGTTATTATGTAAAAGGTGGACTGATTTTACATTAATTGAAACGAAGTAAGGACTTACATTATCCAGGTAAAACATTATGAAAGAAAGTCTATATATAAAAAAGTTTGGTTTGGTTAACGGCATATCAACCATCTATGGGTTATTTAATACCGAATAAAGTTGTCAACTATACGAGGGGCGTTCAATAAGTAATGCCCCTGACCCACTTCCAGTTGTCTGATCTAGATAAAATTTTGCATATCTGTATGGGTTATGTTGCAAAAAAAAAACAGCTCTGACTAATTCTGGTTTCTGATTTACAGGTGTTTGAACTGAGTCAAGTATGAAATGGAGCCAGTTGAGTGTCGCGCAGTGATCCGGTTTTTGTATTTGAAAGGACGCACACCAAAGGAGACTTTTGATGAAATGAAAGAAACTTATGGTGATGATGCCCCATCATATGACCTTGTAAAACGCTGGCATTGTGAATTCAAACATGGCCGGAAGTGTGTGGAAACAGCTCCCAGACCTGGTCGTCCCTCTTCTGCCATTGATGAAGCATCTGTCCGTCTGTGATCACAGATCGATATATTTGGAAGGGAAGGTGGAGGATATTCACTAATACCATCAGGAAAGATATGAATACGGATTTTCTTCTCCTAACCGAGCCCTTTTGTTTATTGGTGTCACGGCGTTCATTTGTTATTAAAAGAAAAGACAACGAGCGAGACAGGAAGCAGTACCACTTCACCACTCTTCCAGCTCTGATGTCACTTCCGACAACATAATCAAACCGATTAAAAAGTGTTTTATACGAATTTATTTTCATTTTAATCGATTCATTGTTTGGTTTGCTTATTTTACGGCATATCAGCCCTTTTGGGGGCATTTAATGTCGAAATTCAATATATCTATTGGGATTTTAAAAAGGTTTACATAAAAAAAAAACAGATTCTAGATTATCAAAATCTGTCATTAAATGTGTATAAAAATAGTGATTAATATACAAAGCTATATATTTGGAAGGGAAGGATCAAGGAGATTCACTAATACTCTCGGTAAAGATATGGGTACACTACCTTATAGATCCTCGGTACGAGCGACTAGTCTAGAAGGTAAACTCTAAACAAATGTTTGAGCCCCTTTTTCATTGGTGTCGCGGCATTCATTTGCACCAAAAGAAAAGGGAACTAACGATACAGTGCTGACGTCTCTCTCCCAGTGCTGACGTCACTTCCCACAACAGAATCAAGCCGGATAAAAACGCGTAGTTATTTAAGGCCGAAAAACAACATCAATTGTAAACAATTATGATATATATATATATATATATATATATATATATATATATATATATATATATATATATATATATATATATATATCATAATTGTTTACAATATGTATTTTTATGTAATAGTTTTTTTTGCTTACTACTATTTCGATTGTTTCACTTTTATTAAAATGCAGATAATTCCATTATTAGTGGCCCTTAACTGTATATGATGTGTACGTATGACTTTTAAAAATAAATTTATATATATATATATATATATATATATATTTTAAAGAAAGAAAGATGAAGATAAAAAATTGTACAAAATTACATAAAGTTACATAAATTAATACAAATTTTATTACATCGAAAGTTCAGATGCAAGAAATTACATTAATCCTTAAACCATGGTTTTTCAAAGATAAAACTCTTCTCGTCAGAGGATAAATCTGGTAATATGGTATTTATAACAATTAAATATTACCTCTTTGAAAAACCATGGTTTAAGGATTAATGTAACTCCTTGCATCTGAACTTTCGATGTAATAAAATTTGTATTAATTTATGTAACTTTATGTAATTTTGTACAATTTTTTATCTTCATCTTTCTTTAAAATTGATTGCTCTACTCAATGTATTGAGCTTTATTTTATCGAGATAGATCACTCTACGATATTTCGCTTATCGTTAATTCTATTATCATTAGTATATATATATATATATATATATATATATATATATATATATATATATATATATATATATATATATAGAGAGAGAGAGAGAGAGAGATAATTTTCAGTATATGTATTTTTGATTTTTTCCTGTAAAATATAATATGTTTGACAACTACAAAAAATATGTTAAATATATACGCTAGACTTCTATTTGTAGCCTTTTGTATAAAGGACCTAAAGAAATAACGTATTAGAATTCATGTAAAAAAAATGTTAATAAAAATAATTGGTTAACGTCTCTGAAAGGATCGTATGTCTAACCGTTGTTTATCTTGAATTATTATTTATCTTTACTCTGCATATATATATATATATATATATATATATATATATATATATATATATATATATATATATATATATATAGCATAATATAAAATGAAGTAATAAAATAAGGTGCGAATCAAATTTTATTAGAATTCAATGTTCAGGCAAAGTACCTTAAAGTCCTTAACTCATGAGTTTTCAAAGAAAATTCTTCCCCTCAGAGGACCATTACCGCAATGACATTACTGCAGATAATAAAATTAAACTTTGAAAATATATAAAAATATATATAAAAATACATAAAAGTATATAAAACATCAAATATATCAGCCCAAAACATACTTTTTGTTAACGCTATACAATTCATCCAAGTCATACAATTTAAAACATATTCAGGAAAGACACCCAAGATGTTTATTGAAAAGTGATCCAAGTGGTGAATGGTATTCCAAAGACGAAAATATTATCCGGATATTCACTAATTGAAGATGTTAGTTGCCTATTATATCTTTTGTTGGATAAACTCTCTCTCTCTCTCTCTCGCTCTCTCTCTCTCTCTCTCTCTCTCTCTCTCTCTCTCTATATATATATATATATATATATATATATATATATATATATATATATATATATATATATATATATATATAAGGGAAGTGGGGTCTGATCAACTCTGCTGGGAAGCCATGAAATTAAATACTGTCTTGTTTTTAAATTCCCGAAACAGTTTTTCATGGTAAACAACTGATGATCCCTTAAAATAGTGTTAGAAACTAACTAATATAATAACTGTAAAAAATAAATTGACTTACATGAGTGATTTTCCACTGGAAGACTTGAGACTATAAGTTTTTTTTTTTTTTATTATTTTTTTAGTTTTTTAATTTTTTAAATTTTTTAAATTTTTTTTTTATATAGTTTTAATGGTTGAGAAACTTCCGAGACTATATATATATATATATATATATATATATATATATATATATATATATATAAATATTTCCACAATCAGACAACGACGCAGCCCACAACCTATGAAATATATATATATATATATATATATATATATATATATATATATATATATATATATATATATATGAAGAGGTGGATAACGAAGGAAACTGACGACCTAGTGTGCCAAGTTCGAACCAGGGCAGTTCTATAGCACCATGTTAGCAAGCCTTACGCAGTTCCTCTTGTAAGTACTCGATTCTAGAAATCCCAACAGCCCAGGTACTGATGGCCGAGATCAAAAAAAAAAAAAAAAGACCGAGCAAGACAGGAAGCGGAAGCCACCTCACCACTTTCCCAGCTCTGACGTCACTTCTCACAACAGAATCGAGCCGTTTTTAAAAAAGTTGTAAAATACGAGGTTACTTTCCTTTTAAACAATTCATTGTTTGGTTTGCTTATTTTACGGCATATCAGCCCTTTGACTTTATTTAATGCCGAAATACATTATGTAAATTGAGATTTAAAAAAAAGGTGCAATTTTTAATAATGGGGTACAACAGATTCTAAAGCCGCAGAGGGGGCAGCTTGTCTAGAAAAAAAACTGAACAAAAATCTGTGAGCCATAAAAAACAAAATAGAAAAAGTTAAATAGTGTGTAACATCTTTATATTAAAACTTCTATCTCTCCTTCTCTCTTTAGCCGTCTCTCCATCTTATTGTCTTTCCCCTCCCCCATTTTCCCCTCCCTCTTCACGACCCTCTCTTTCTCATCCTCCCACCCCATTCCTCACCCTTTTTTTAATATGTAGGAAAAAAAATGATAGTCTAATTCATTTACCAAAACACAATGACATTCTTGATCTCGGGTAATTCTGTTCCCCCACCCGCTTTCAGAATGATATGAAGAGAAATTATGTTGATAATGAAAATAGTCCAAAGAGATTTAGACGTAATCTTACATTTATTGCTCCCGGACAACACCGAGTAGAACAAAAGATTCTGTTACATCTCCACCTCACTTTAAAAAAAATGTTTTTTTTAAATTTATCATTATTATTATTATTATTATTAATAATAATAATAATAATAATAATAATAATAATAATAATAATAATTATTATTATTATTATTATTATTATTATTATTATTATTATTATTATTATTATACTACTACTACTACTAATAATAATAATAGTAATAATAATGATAATTAGTATTATTAGTATTATTGTTGTTGTTATTATTATAATAATAACTACTACTACTATTATTATTATTATTATTATTATTATAACTACTATTATTATTACTATTATCTTCTATATAATAATACGATAGCGTGTGTGTTCGTGTGTCACCTTTACATCAAAAGCTCTGCGCATGCGTGCCGCACCTAGATTTAGAAAAACATTCAAGTCACCTAATTTTCGTAATACTTTCAAATATTTCCCTTTGGCACAACGGTTAGCGATGTAGGATTGTGACGTCAGGTTTTGACGTCTGTCCGACTGGTTTATAGTTCGATCCCAACCAACCTCTAAGATTTTTTTCTACATCGAAGAGGGGGAGATAGGTAGGGAGGGACGACCGGGAAGACACATATTAATACGATAGCGTGTGTGTTATTTTGTGGGTCACGCTTACATCAAAAGCAACGACCTTCTGAATCTTTATTCGTGCAGTCGAGTGCAGAATAGGGTCACCGCGTGACGAGACCTGGGATCAGGGGTCAATGTGCACTTGCGAGAGGCTCTGTGATTTATGTTTAAAAAATGACGAGTGATTAAATGTGAACTGCCACGCCCCTTTCTGGGACGAATATACAAAATAAATATCGAAATGGCGAAACCTTTTTATTAAGGGTTTTAGCTATTTAGATACGGAAAAGAAAATGTCATGATTGTATGAATATTCCTAACCAGCCTAAGTATTATCATAAAGAAACATAAACGAACCCAATTATATTCGTGCTTATTAGCATCATAGAAAAAGAAAAGAAATAAAAAGGTTAGTCAGAATCAAGTATCGATTGCTATTTAGCTCTTACATTGAAAGTCCGACTGACTTAATTTTATAGATATATTGGAAGGCATGCTTTTCTTCCTTGTTTGCTGGACATTTGATCACTTTTTAAAGTGCGATTTGAAACAAGTTTACCTTTCTAGCGCCATTTCGGCTTCCTCCCGTTGCAGTGAAGCCTTCACGCATCACATGCGCCAATGCTTTGCCCAAGTACGTCATTCCCCTGCTCGGTGAGATACTGTCGACCGTGGAATAAATTTGCGACTTGTCGTTGGTGCTACCAAGTTTCAGGTAGGTGTGTACATCGGTGGAGAAAGTGGTCACGCCCACTTGGTAAAGAGTGCGACTCAGGTCGAAAAAGCTGATGATGTGGTTGACGAATAGAAGTTCTTTCTGGAAATCCTCATCTTTTAAACTGTCCGAGTCGTCGACGAGGAAGATGATGTCGGTCGGCGCATGAGAACATTCTGCAAACATAAAAAGTAAAAGAAGAAAAAAAAGACGCAATTTTGAGGATGATACGTTATTATATATTAGCAGGCTTCTCAGGGGACCCTAGTTTCCGTAAATTACGTAGATTCGTCAATTGTCGTATTAATGGAAAATTCATTAAATCCCAGAAATCGCTGCATCTTCGAACTGGTTTCGAATCTCGTTAGCTTCGGCCACGCTGATGAGTCGACAAACAACGACGAAACACGTGTCCGTGGATAATTATATTAAAAAAATACATGTAACACTCCATCTGGGTGCATCACCTTGGTGAATAGAAAATTATTCACAACTAGCATTTAGGTAGAATGCTTTTCGTTCAAAAAGTATTGCAAACAAAATAACAAATAAATAACATATATAAAAAAGCCATACATCCAGTACTAACGGGGATTGGCTCAGTGGTAGAGCTTCAGGCTTCAGAGTGAAGTCTTAGGTTCGAATCTCGCTAGGTTCAGCCACGCTGATGTTTCGTATAATGAGGAAACACGTGTCCGTGGATAATTATATTTAAAAAATATGTATGCCGCTACTCGCTACCCATCTGGCCTTTTGGCTAAGATCAAAGTGTAGTATCTGTTCCGATGGATACTGCACCCCATAGACTGGTTATTGTCTTGGCCTTCGGGGCTTGATTTATGCCGGTCTATGGGTCTGTCCTGTGCAGTTCTAGGAGGTCCACCCTCTCAGGCTTCGCCTCCCCTCTTTGGGGAGGAGTAAGTTTATTGCTTACTGTCTGAGGCGCCCCTACCGGGGAATGCCGACGGGGCTGCCCAGGCAATTTTTAAACCCCACTTTCCCGACCCGACCTTGGGTCACATCTTACTTGTGGGAGTAAGATAAAAACTGGCCTTGTGCCTAACTCCTGGAGAGGAGTAAATCAATACTCGCTACCCATCTGAAGACATCATATGGTGAAAGGGGGAATTATCCCCAACTAGCATTTAAATAATATTGCAAAAAAACAACAAATAAATGACATCTCTTTATATATATATATATATATATATATATATATATATATATATATATATATATATATATATATATATATATGTATGTATATATATATATGTCTGTGTGTGTGTGTGTGTGTGTGTGTGAACATAGGCATATATCGTCATATCTACGACTCATCAGTGTGGCTAGATCTAGCGAGATTCGAAACTAATGTCTGTCGCTCTACTAACGGGGCTACGAAAGTGCGAGTGGCATCGGGAGAAATTATATCATATGATGAATGATGCTATTCATATATATATATTGTGTGTATTTAGGCAGCATTTTCTCATTTATGCAAACATTTTTAATTCTATCTTTTTTTATTTTTTCAATTTTTCTGATGGTCTTTTTTGCTTACTACCTAGCTCTACTTGTGTATCGAGCACTGTTGAAATAAATACTGAAAATTGATACATAAAAATTTTTATCTCCTTATAAAATTTTTGTGTACCGGGTTCGCGCCTCTCGACCGTCTGAAATTGTTACTTCCCTGCACTGATGAGAGCAATAAGCTTGAAACGCTAGCGTCTGTAGGTATAAATAATTTAATATTTATTTATAAATATTATACTAAGCCCCTTTAAGAAATTAAAGTTGAGCACTCTCGGGGAAGTTAAAAATAGACTGTCAAAAAGCTCTGATGCAAAGTTCCGAATACGTTCGTTGAACACTCTCGACTAGTCTTCTATCTGTGCCCGCTTCTAGGTACATATAGATCTTAATTTCCCTAAATTACGTGACAGTTTCCGTGGGCCGAGTGGATATGGCTGACTCTGTGTACCGAGTTCGCGCCTCTCGACCGTCTGAAATTGTTACTTCCCTGCACTGATGAGAGCAATAAGCTTGAAACGCTAGCGTCTGTAGGTATAAATAATTTAATATTTATTTATAAATATTATACTAAGCCCCTTTAAGAAATTAAAGTTGAGCACTCTCGGGGAAGTTAAAAATAGACTGTCAAAAAGCTCTGATGCAAAGTTCCGAATACGTTCGTTGAACACTCTCGACTAGTCTTCTATCTGTGCCCGCTTCTAGGTACATATAGATCTTAATTTCCCTAAATTACGTGACAGTTTCCGTGGGCCGAGTGGATATGGCTGACTCTGTGTACCGGGTTCGCGCCTCTCGACCGTCTGAAATTGTTACTTCCCTGCACTGATGAGAGCAATAAGCTTGAAACGCTAGCGTCTGTAGGTATAAATAATTTAATATTTATTTATAAATATTATATATATATATATATATATATATATATATATATATATATATATAAAAAATAGAGCTGGTTTTCCCCGCCACCTTGACCACACTAGACATTAAAGGGAAGTTATCATGTGCAATTAAACTGAATGCTCTCCCTTGAGATTTTTGAAATATATATATATATATATATATATATATATATATATATAGAGAGAGAGAGAGAGAGAGAGAGAGAGAGAGAGAGAGAGAGAGAGAGAGAAACGTTGGCAACCTTCGAATAAAAGAATCAATACTAATAGCAAAACTATATCCGCAAATAAATCACCGACTCGAATTAGGATCTTCATTTCTAGTCTGATATAGTTTTACATCTCATTCTTGTTGTATTGATTTTATCTTAATTTAACCCTTAACCCTTAAATGAATACTAAAAACTAACAATCTAACAAAAACACCACCTTATAACAATAACAAATAATATAACAACATAGGTCAAACACTCACTTAACAAAAAAAAAATAATAATAAATAAATAAACAAACTGGGGGAAAAATTAAATAAATAAATAATAAATAAATAAATAAAATAGATAAAGATAAATGAATAAATAAATAATAATAATTAAAAAAAAGATAAATAAATGGTTAAGTACAATAAATAAATAGATAAATAATTAATAAATAAATAAATAAATAAATAAATTAATTAATAGAAAAAATAGGAAAAAAAAAATAAATTGAAAAAATATTAAAGTCTATAAACTAATAATAGTAATAACTTAACCGAACAAAAAGATTAACTATAATAATATAATAATAGTAACAATAATAACAATAGCAACGACGACGACGACGACGACGACGACGACGACGACGACGACAACAACAACAACAACAACAACAACAACAATAACAATAATAATAATAATAATAATAATAATAATAATAATAATAATAATAATAATAATAATGGATGAAATACCGGAATCACCCCAGATAACATTAATAATAATAATAATAAAAAAAAAAGAAGGGGAAAAAAATGAGAAAAAAAAGGAATGAAACATTCATTATAACAATATTTTAGCCTAACAATTAGAAGTAACTAATTTATAAGCGACGTAAACAACAAATGAACTGAATTACCTCTCTTTCATTGTTGTCTTAGCGTTACACGAAAGATAATATTGAATTAATTAATGAAATATACATATTTAAAAATAGAATAAAATAAATAAATAAACTAAATATTAATATACACAATAATTTAAAACGAACAGAGAATGCAATGTTTAATGACAGTATTAACCGACATATTAATTTAAACGAATAGACTTGGTTAAAAAAAAAAAAAGATTTAGATTAGAATTTAAAATTTAACGACAAAAAAAAGAAAGGAAAGATTCTAAAAAATAAAAACAAACAAACACAAAAGGTTTAATAAAGTAAATAGATGAATAAATAAATTAGATAAAAAAAAGTAGATAAATAAAATATTAAAAAAAAAAAAAAATTAATAATAATTAAAAAAAAGAAAGTTTATTTTATTTTTGAATCTGGTTTGGTATTTAAATTTAATCTGTATTTTCTGTGAGACTAGATCTTACAGCCCCTTCATATGCACGCTTGAACTTGAGTTGAACACGGTTCTGAAGAAGGAAGAGTTCCCGCAAATTAAAAAAATATTATATCATACGGAATTTCCACCAGACCATCTTGATGCAGGTATTACATAACATTGTAACATTGTGTAGATAGACAGATATATATGTGTTTGAAAGGGGAAAAAACAACAACAAAAATAATAATAAATATATATATATGTGTATGTACACATTGTATAAAGGTTGAAACTAATTCATTTGTTCCACCATTATATGTCTTATTTGCTCCAACTTGTGTCTATCCGTCACACCTCTGCATTGTATTGCCTTCTAAGTATCACATTTCTATATACCAATAAACAATGCTTCAAGCAAACTACATAAACCTCTTATATATATATATATATTTATATATATATATATATATATGTATATATATATAAATATAGTTAGCTTTCCTCTGCCACTTTGATCACACTAGACAAACAAACAGTCTTCATATGCTACGAAACTCACCACATCATTCACCAACTTCACTCGAGCGTGTTTTAAAAAGATCAATATGATTTTCAAACATTTAAAACTATTTTTAGACCCCTACGACTCACTCTCCCAAAAACGTAATACAGAGGGTAGCATACTAATTTTCCCCTTAACATTTTACTCCTGCCACACAACTCTTATACACCGTAGATAATAATAAATAAGGAACTATTATTCGAAACACCGATTATAATTTCAATTTAAAATCATCAATCCACACTACATAAACTGAACAAGAAACGCTCCCTTCGTAAAAACTACACAAATAAGAGAATGCGTGTACGCTTAAAGGTTTTCTTACTTTTCCACCTAAAACTATTCACATTCTGGATTATCAGAATGAATAAACAAACACCTGAACTTCTAACCAAACTCAATTCAAAATGGCGTCCTCCATCGACTACTCGCAAGTTCGACGCAATCCTACTTCCAATTACTCCATTTTCCCATTATCATTTATCTTAAATTATATTTTCGTACGTACAACCGTCACTACTAACATTCATGACATTTTAAAGGCTTCAACATCATTTCCTAACACATGACATCGTCACACCAGTAGCAGCCTTCAATTCCATTGTTTACAACGCTTGTACGGTAGTCCGTAAAGTCACTTTCTTTATTACGCACTCAGCTACCATTAACATCTAAACATTATTCCGGACATGGGAGCTTCTATGTTCACTTTCTTTGATAGATTAACTGCTAGAATTCGCATCTTAACATTACTGTTATTGTTCACTGTTACGCTATATAAATTGTGCCCGATGAAGTAGCTGCTCTGGTGCCGCCTCGATGTAAATACACTAGACCAACTCAACAATCGTCTAAATCCCATCCATTCACTGAGGAGGTCCCCAGATGCCGGAGAGTCTTCTACTTCAATAGCTTCTGTCCTCGTGCTGCCGGCCTCGGGAACTCCCTCCTTGCTCCCTGTTTCTCCGACTGTATTGACATGCATAGGTTTAAAACTTATGTAAACAGACATCTCGCTGCACAGCTCCCAACTTAGGATGACACCCAAAACCTACACCCTAATTCTCAGTAGCCCCTTACGTCTACAGTGGCGGCCGACCTTGTTTGGAGTGAATTATGCATCCACAGGAGACAAGCACTACTCATAAACTGGACTTACCGATACACATAAAGGCCTAGCTACACCCCCTCTGCAAAATACATAACCCCATAATTGCCCCATTAAATACCGACTTCCACTCCGGAAGATTTTCCCAACTACCCCCCCCCTCATAAATATAAATAAAATTTTAAAATACGAACAAATACCTTAATCAACCCATATCCACACTACTTTTCAAGAGCAATAATTATAAATTTCCCAAAAATATTTCTCCAGTCATTAAGAGGGTAACACCCCCATTCACAACATCATTATTACTCCCATAAGTCCCCACCATTTCTCGGTCATAATGCTAATCTCCCATATCTCCCAAACAGATCCAATCTTGCCGACCCAATCCTTACTCTTATCTCTAAACCAGTTTTAATCAGCATACCAATTTCATCACCTCCATAAGTATTCAGTATACCTTAGTTAATAATGTTAAATCCCGAATACAAATCATTCAAAAATCCTGCAGAGTTACTGCCCTTAAACCGCCCGGATGATACCTTTATTTAAATTCCTTTGGGGTTGATTTAAAGTCCTTTAATCCAGAATTTAAACTTGAATTTAATTAATGTTGTTCCTTTTAACCTTTTTAATCTTTAAACCCATTTTCTTTCCCTAATTCCTCTAGAAGACACATCAGTAAACCCTAAAATAGTAACGCCCAAATATACGATACTCATAATATTGGCTCACGGGAATTATATAGAAATATTTTTTATTTTTTTTATATCTCTTTAAATCTTCTCCGGTTCAAAACTCAACGGTTACTTTTCACCCTTCCCCTTTTTTCAAACGTTTAACCTTACACTAAATTTAAACAAACATACATAACACTCTAAGCAAATACCTCGTCCAAACGAGAGTGACACGTGACTTCACATTTCCGAAACAGATGACAACAGAAGCTGAAGAGAGCCGGATGGCTAAGTCCTTCTGTGCTTGAAACCGACAGTACGAATGTGGCACTAATTTTTTTTGTACCAAAATAAATAAGTATATATATATATATATATATATATATATATATATATATATATATATATATATATATATATATATAGAGAGAGAGAGAGAGAGAGAGAGAGAGAGAGAGAGGGAGAGGGGTATTAGAAGGCTATCACAATGCAAGAAATAGGAATATGTCGGCGTTGAGAAGTAAGACAAAAACAAGTGATTTTTTTATGTATATTTTAAAAAGATTTTATAATTTTTTATGGTAAATCTTACTTGATTAGGCAAGATTTCAACACTGTGATGTAATGTGTGTGACCGTGTTCCATAATATATTTCGAGGAAGACCTCTTTATGAAATAGTGGGTTTTTCAAATCTCAAAAACACGTGCGGAATGGCAATATTACTTATAATGCAGTAAATATTAATATCCGCAGCAAATGGAATAAAACTATAACTAAATGCTTTTTTTCTCTCTCAATATTTCATATTTGACTTAACTGATGAAGTGTTATATTTGTTTAAATAAAATTAACTATTTAAAGATATTTTTTGTGGAGTGGGTGATAGGGATAGGGGTAACAGCTAAGGGCAGTGTCCAATTAATTTTTTCCTAAGATTATCTATTTAATATTTATTATTTTTTTTAATTATAGACTCTTGTTATTTTATTTTATTCTAACGGTATTCATTTTTTTTCTGATAAGTTTGTTTTTTAAATTTATTTTCATGATTAACGGGTAAATATGTTTTGATTTATACCCTGGCCAGATTGTGTGTAGCGCACAGTCAATGTAACAAACAAAATAAATTCCTTTAAATGACGAAATAATTCTTGTTTTATTTATCTGTAAATACTATCATTATCTACTTACTCTGAAACTATTTAATGATGTTATGATTTTAGTAAAATGTTATTAAAATTCAGAATTTAATTTATTAACTATTTTTTTTTAAATTTAAATTTAATTTATTAAAAAAAAACAACGTTGGAACAACTCTCATAAAATCGTTGTGAATTATCTCCCTTATAACAATGTGTACCAATAGATACACACATACATATACACAAACACACATGTATATATATATATATACACACACACACACATGTATATATATATATATATACACACACACACATGTATATATATATATATACACACACATGTATATATATATACACACACATGTATATATATATACACACACACATGTATATATATATATATACACACACACACATGTATATATATATATATACACACACACATGTATATATATATATACACACACATATATATATATATATACATACATACATACCTACATACATACACATATATACACACATATATAAGCAAAGCTAAAAAAATAATATAAAAAAGAACTTGCGAAAATGTTGTTATTAGTTTTTTCATTAACACGCACCCCATTTTTGAATGACCTACTAGACACCACCCTCGAGTGTTTTCGGTCTCTCTGTGCAAGGGTTTGTCAGGACAACCTGACATGAGAATACTTCCCCCTACAAGTAAACACTGACTAATATTCAAAATAACACAGTATTCGAAGTCCAAATAAGATCCTCTCAACACGGCTATAGGAGGAATGGTGCATCTTCTCCTAGTGATATTACCTCAAGTAACAGCACTTAGCTGCATACTCCACCAGACTAGATGAATTCTTGTCCTGGAATCCGGTAAGACAAAGAGACCACAAGAAATATATACTATAACATAGTTAACTGGTCAATTGGGGAATGGAAAATTAATGTTCTTAACTTCTTTACTAACTCACCATTTGACAGGTAAAGGAGAACTTTAATAGCATATTCGAATGTCTGTGTATGTATCTCATATAGAGAGCAGGTGTTAGCTCCAAGAAGGGGCACCTTGGTTTCTGAGAACTTCGATTGAAATAAAGTGAGGCCCCCCACACACACACTATATATATATATATATATATATATATATATATATATATGTGTGTGTGTGTGTGTGTGTGTGTGTGTGTGTGTGTGTGTGTGTTTGATTTCAACTTATCTGAACATTAACATTTTAGGATAGCAAATTCTGAGAAAATAAAAACATGTTATTTTATCATAATTATGATGTAATCTTTTTCAGAAAAAAACATATATATATATATATATATATATATATATATATAGAGAGAGAGAGAGAGAGAGAGATAGAGAGAGAGAGAGAGAGAGAGAGGTCTTGAAGAGATTACATTACACAGGCGATATATATATATATACTATAAATATTTTTTTTTATTAAATATCAAAATGTTTTTTTACCTACAGACGTTATCGTGTCGGCATGTGTTGGCTTTCAAAATTTTACTTAAATACATTTTCATGTGTGCTTTAAAAATGTTGTCAATTTCCTTACTTAAAAAGCGCATAACATTGACCGGACTCTACTTATTATAACGCCTTTTACAACTTGACGTGTTTTTCTGCCTCTACCGTGATTCGACCTCTCGGAGTTAATACCATCAAAATGAGGAAGAAGAAGAAAAAAACTATAAGACAGTCTCGCCTGACAAAGTTGTTTTACAACGAAAGCTTGAAAAAAAATTAAATGAATGATTTTATCATTTAAATTGCACCATGTTCTGTTTTTTTTAATTTCACTTATATATATATATATATATATATATATATATATATATATATATATATATATATATATATATATATATATATATATATATATATATATATATATATATATATTCCGTGATAAATGCCAGTATACTGAAATCATATGCCCTTAATAGGGTTAAGATGAAAATTCATATACACTAAATATACAAAAGCAAGGAAATTCCCAAATTTTTACACTTTTATTGTCATTAAGGGTATGCGAGCACAACAGGGCTATGTATTTTACTGGTAGGAATTTTTCTTCAGCGCACCTCACACACTTCATCCACTCATGCATAGAGATTTATACTGTAGTGATGTGATAATGAAATGGTTTGGTTGATATGTAGTCATACCCTTAATTAAAAAGCCTGTTTTAATAGAAAACAAATAGAAATTATCTTGGTATGTAATACGTGGTTTGGGAATGTGGTCCAGTGTTAAAATGCAACACTTTTTGTAGGGATAACTTCGTAACTTTAAACATGGCGCTTATCGCATTTTGCATTCGAACTCTTCATATATATATATATATATATATATATATATACATATATATATATATATATATATATATATATATATATATATATATATAGTCTCGGAAGTTTCTCAACGATTAAAACTATTAAAAAAAACAAAAAAACTTTTAGTCCCAAGTCGTCAGTGGAAAATCACTCATGTAAATCAATTTATTTTTTACAATTATTATATTAGTTTGCTTCTAACATTATTTAAGGGATCATCAGTTGTTTACCATGAAAAACTGTTTCGGGAATTTAATCATCCGGACATCACACAAACAGCTAACACCACACACACACACACACATATATATATATATATATATATATATATATATATATATATATATATATATATATATATATATATACATATATATATATATATACATATATATATATACATATATATATATATATATATATATATATATATATATATATATATATATATATATATATATATATATGTATATATATATATATATATGTATATATATATATATATATATATATATATATATATATGTATATATGCGATATTATGAAGGCTTACCAAAGCATGTATGTTATGTTAATTATTTTTGACAAAGGGAAGTTTCTTTTCCCGAAATATTAAATAAATGATTTTTATAATCATCCGGACATCACACAAACAGCTAACACCACACGTGCTGTTATGTAAGATTTTAAGAAAAAATAAATAGTAAGTCACATTTCGTATTCGATTTATTATTTTTGTTCCTTCCAGCTTACATCTTACCCGGAATTTGCATTGCCCATAGCCTTTAAAAACATACTACTACTATTCCCAGCAATGCTTCAAGCAAACTACCTCTCTCTCTCTCTCTCTCTCTCTCTCTCTCTCTCTCTCTCTCTCTCTCTCTCTCTCTCTCTATATATATATATATATATATATATATATATATATATATATATATATATATATATATATATATATATATATGTGTGTGTGTGTAAAATTGATTAAGTAAATATACATACATCTGTGTGTGTGTAACATTGGTTATGGAAATGTGGATAAACAATCTAGTGACAATAAGGACACAAACGCATCAGCTGGACGAAGATATTTCGGTCGAAGAATTCGACCATATTCGTTTGGTGATATGGCTTTATTAAAAACAAAACTCAACAGTGTTGGAAGAAAAATCACAGGAGGAGGGAGAAACGGTAATGCGAGAGAGGAGGCAATAGATGTTGAGTGAAGTAGCTTGAAGATGAGGAGTGGGAAGAGTAGTGAGTCAAGAGGGAGGAGCAGAAATAAGAATAAGTGATGGACGGAATAAATGAGGAACGAATGAATAGAATAATAGAAGAATGAGATAATTGAAGAATGAATGAATGGAAGAAAAGAAGAAACAAAGAATTGAAGAATGGATGAATTGAAGAATCGGGAAATAAAATAATATAAAAATAAAAGAATATAAAAATAAAAGAATTGAAGAATGAAAGAATAGAATAATAGAAGAATGAGATAATTGAAGAATGAATGAATGGAAGAAAAAATAAACAAAGAATTGAAGAATGGATGAATTGAAGAATGGAAGAATAGAATAAATGAAAGAATTAAAGAATAGAAGAATTAAAGAATTAAAGAATGAAAGAATTGAAGAATAAAATAACTGGAAATAAAACTAGAAGAAAACAAAAAAACTAGAAAAGATAAATAATAAAATCACCAAAAAAAGGAAAACGTAAACAAAATATAAATAGTGAACTAAAAATAAACAAAGATTAAAAAATTAAATAATTAAAAAATACTGGAATAGAAATCAAATAATATCAAAACAAAATATAGATATGAGGGGAAGGAGGGGGAAAGAGTGACAACATGTGGAGAAAAAATTAAGTAAAAATGGTGGATATACCGAAAATAAGAAAACATTTGATGAAAGGAAAATTAAAAATTTTTAAAAATGGTGGACTAAAAATAAAAATAATAATAAATGGTAAAAAAATCTTAAATTAAAACCGAACAGAAAAAAATATGAAAGAAGGATGCATTTTTCTTACGAAATTATAATTTTTGATTAGATTTTGAAAGTTTAATTTAAGTATTACGGTATTGTGTGGTTATTTAGTAATGAAGTGAACAAAAGTGTAATAAAACTATTACTAATTTTCTGGCGATAATGCTGAGTTTATTTAATAAATATTATTGGATGCAGATAGCTTCAGAAAGTTTCAATTCTTCTAATGCATGAAAATTTACGAACAAATTTCAAGCGCCAGAAATGACTTTACATTCGACAATTTTAATGCTTCAGGATGGTTCTATTTATCTTCCTCCCACAAGGTAAGATGTGACACAAGGTCGGGAAAGTGGGAAAGAACCAGCGCTCGAGAATTTGAGCACTCTGGCTGTTTAAAAATTGCCTGGGAAGCCCCGTCAGCATTCCCCGGTAGGGGCGCCTCAGGCAGTAAGCAATAAACTTACTCCTTCCCAAAGAGGGGAGGCAAGGCCTGGGGGGGGGGCACCTCCTAGAACTGCACAGGACCGACAACCAATAGACCGGCGTAAATCCAGACCCGAAGGCCCGGACAATACCGGTTTATTAGGCGGGGTAAAAAAACCCTGGTTTTCAAATGTCCATGGCAATACTGTCATCTTTTCAACAAACGATTTAAAATAGCTGACTTGTGTATATGAGGAAAGGGAAGAGTGGTACGTTGGTGAGTATTGATTTACTCTTCTCCAGGAGTTAGGCACAACGCCAGTTTTTATCTTACTCCCACAAGTAAGATGTGACCCAGGGTCGGGAAAGAGGGGAGGCGAAGCCTGGGAGGGTGGACCTCCTAGAACTGCACAGTACAGACTCATAGACCGGCGTAAATCAAGCCCCGAAGGCCAAGACAATACCAGTCTATGGGGTGCAGTATCCATTGGAACATATACTACACTTTGATCTTAGCCAAAAGGCCAAGACGTTGGTGAGTAGGTATGTGGGGATGTGAAGAAGGAAGAGTGGGAGTAGTAGTTAGTGGAGTATTGATTTACTCCTCTCCAGGAGTTAGGCACAAGGCCAGTTTTTATCTTACTCCCACAAGTAAGATGTGACCCAAGGTCGGGTCGGGAAAGTGGGGTTTAAAAATTGCCTGGGTAGCCCCGTCGGCATTACCCGGTAGGGGCGCCTCAGGCAGTAAGCAATAAACCTACTCCTCCCCAAAGAGGGGAGGCGAAGCCTGGGAGGGCGGACCTCCTAGAACTGCACAGACCCATAGACCGGCGTAAATCAAGCCCCGACGGCCAAGACAATACCAGTCTATGGGGTGCAGCATCCATCGGAACACCGTGATCTTAGCCAAAAGGCCAAGACGTTGGTGAGTAGGTATGTGGGGATGTGAAGAAGGAAGAGTGAGAGTAGTAGTTAGTAGAGTAAGGCGAAGGAGGGTAAAACAAATGTTTGGCAGCAGAATAAAAATACATCGCAGAAATAAATATTAAAGAATAAATAAATTAAATAAAAATTAAGTAGTAAGAACATCAAATAAAATACAATGAAAATAAAAAAAGAGAAGGAGGAAATAAGAAGAAAGATTTCTAATAATCATAACGTTGACACGCACAAGGGAAAAACAATGAAATATATCCACGACGTAAAACTACGACGTTTGATCGAATCCAGTCTAATTCTCCGATGCAATAGCAATATTTAACAAAGACCTGGTTTTTACAACCTCTGTAACATAATAGCCAAAATTATAATCAATGAATGTAATCTAAAAAAATACGATAATTGATTATATTTATTCAAAAAATCGAACCATGTGGTGAGAAAAAATATAAAAGAAGGGAAAAGATAAGGAAAGGGAAGGGGTACGTTGGTGAGTAGGTATGTGGGTTAGGGTTAGGGTTAGGGTTAAGGTTCGGGTTAGGGATGTGAAAAGGTTAACGATTTAAATTCCGGGACGCCATATTTAGCGTCACCGGATGAATGGTATTACGTATATTATGAAACCAGTAACAACATTTTTGGTACTACTCCAGATGAAGCGCCTAATTTCCGTGATTGCTCGGCGGCAACGATCGGGCAGGTCACGGAAGCGCCCGAGAGCTGCCAAGGCGAAAACGAGGCTGAAGCAGAGCTGACCGATCAGGTTGCTGCCAATCATCTGCGTTCAGCACAACAAAACAAGCGGTAGGAAGACCTTTCGAACCGGCCGCAAACGTATCCGTATACCCTGACCCTCGACAAGGAAATATATGAAATTCTCCCCCCCCCCCCCAAATATATATATACAAAAAAAACTTGCCTAAATATCCTATAAAAAAGTAACATACTTCTTTGTTTTATGCAAAAAAATCGTAAAAGAAATAGCATTTACTTTTTCGATTTATGTAAGAAGAAGACAAACAAACAAATTAAAATGGTTCATTTGGACCACGAAAAAAAAAAGAAAAAAAAAGTTTATTTATAGTTCTTCAGTTATGGTTTGTTCATTTTTTTTTTTCATTTTTTTCAAATATATGTATTTTTTCTTTTGTATTCTTCGTTTTAGACTGTCGTCTGCCACTCTTCCATTTTTACGACTTTCAGTTTTGCTTCAGCCTCGTTTTCGTCTCGGCAGCTTTCGGGGGCTTCCGCGACCTGCCCGATCGTTGCCGCCGAGCAGTCACGGAAATTAGGCGCTTCATCTGGAGTAGTGCCCATTTTAAAGTACTTAATTACTTTAAAATGTTGTTACTGGTTTCATACGTAATGTTATTTATTGTAGGTTGCTGGGTTTTAATAGAGATAGCTTCGAGTGCTTTTAATTTTTTCAAATTGGTTTCAGAATGTATTAATTTCGTGTTATTAACTAAAATTTGCCTTAAATCACAGGGGACAGTTATGTTTTTTTAATGCTGGTAAATAGAGTTTATAAGGTGAGTCGGCGGATAGGGGTGTGATTGTAAAACCAATGTAGCTATTAGCTTTGTTATTATTATGGAAGTTGCATTCTCCTAAAGTGCATTTAAACTTATAAATAGCACCGGTTCTTTCTAAGGTTTTATGGGTTGGGAGGGGGGGTTGTTTTTTACTACAACATTTTGAGTCTTAGATTTTGGGTCTTTGATTTCTTATAGTAAATAATGAGTCTAATTTTTTTATTATTAGTAATACTCACTAGGGGTTCTCACACAGATCATCGTCAGTGATTGCTCACTGACAACAACCAGTGGTATTTCCTGGAGTCTGAGTGACAACAAGCCTACCCAGATTTCCAGTATTATTCATCTCTTTTCGATAACGATGCAGTATCGCAACAGCCGTTTACCATTGATTTCTCGCTGGTAAGGACAATTGGTCTTCTCTGGGATTTGAGTGGCAATAAGCCTCCCCAAGGTCCCAGATTATTAATTATTATTATTATTAGTAGTAGTGTTTATATATATATATATATATATATATATATATATATATATATATATATATATATATATTTAAATAAATTTTTCGTGGTACAAAATTTGATAACGGCGAGGAATACGGACGTTTGAGACATTTTTTGGAGGGTCGAATGAGATTAAACAAATATAAAAAAACGAGAGAAAACGATTAAAAAGAAATTAATTAATGTACTGAACCGGTTTTCGTCCACACTCATCAGAGTAAAACGTGGAAGTGATTGAATAAGACTAAAACCTAAAAATAATTTGTAATGAACACTAGTGACAAGTTTAGGAGAAAAAAAAAAAAAAAAAAAAAAATATGGGGAGGAGAGTCATAAGTTAATCACATTAAGTCCTAAAAGCCATTCCTTTTGCTTACAAAGGGAAGGTTTGATTGATTTTATATATATGGCTTCCAGGACTTTGAGGTGGAATAGGGAATGCGATCTACTTATGACAGAAAACCAGTCACTAGTGTACGTCGACGCACATTCGGCGCTATTTATGAGATGGGCAGCAATAGCAGACCCGGATGTATTAACTAAATTATTTAAATTATTTAGTCGGCCCTGGCGTATGGCAGGGGGGATGTGTTGTTTGATTCTGGATTCAAACCTTTGCACTGTTCTTCCCACGTATACGGCATCGCACCGACATTTAAAAAGATAAATAATATTACTAATATGTTGGGGTGGGAGAACATCCTTATGAATAGATTTGAGCAAAGGTCGAGCAGAAAAAACAATTCTAGGATTAGATGCCTGGTAACACCGACGCACAGCTACAGAAATTTGATTGGCAAATTTTATGCTAATATTACCCAACCAAGGTAATCTGAGGTACGCCGGGCATTTTGGAGGACCAAAAAGTTTAGGCTTGTTAAAATGAGCGATCTTAGTAACGATATTGGAATTAACAATATCGAGAGGGTACCCATTTTCAACGAGCACCTCTTTGATAAATTCAATCTCCGAATCAATCAGGGATTCAGAGCAAATCTTTAAAGCACGATGAACCAAACATTTAATAAGATTTATTTTTCTTTGTATGGGGCAAAAAGAGTCCCAGTGACAATATAAACCAGTAAATGTAGGTTTGCGGAAAACAGATGTTAAGAACAATGAATCAGATTTATGCACTAATACATCCAGAAAAGGAAGGGTGGAGTTGTGTTCCTCCTCACAAGTGAACTTTAAGGCTGGGTGTAATTGATTGAGTGCATTAAGGAATAATATGGAATCTGACTCATTGTTAAACACGCAAAATGTATCATCTACCTATCGAAAATAAGTAAGTGGTTTATTGATACGGGCCAAGAGATTATGCTCGTGAAAACCTACAAAGATATTGGCCAACGCAGGACCAAGGGGTGACCCCATAGAAATGCCGTCGATCTGCTGATACATGACATTATCAAAACTGAATTCGACAGACATGGTAGCAAACCGAATCAGCTCTATGAAGACCTCCTCAGAGATAATAGGACCAACTGAGAAACCGCGATATAAAACATCAGCACAAATATCGATGGTTTCTTGTAAGGGAACACATGTAAATAAACTGCTGATGTCAAAAGAACACATAAACTTATTCTCAGCAGAAAAAGGGCAATTACGTATATATTCAGCAAAAGTGAACGAATCTTTAATACAGTTGGCCGAATATACTTCAAGCACAGGTTGAAGCAATTCAGCCAACCATTTAGCTAACTGATGCTGAACCGACCCGACCATAGAAAGAATCGGTCTTACGGGTATATTTTCCTTATGCGTTTTTGGTAGGCCGTAAAGACGAGGTCTTATAGACCCTATTGGTCGGATTATATCGTATATTTTCCCAGGAAGAACACCTTTCTTAACTAATTTAAGCAATCTTTTTTGAAAATTAGTTTCAATGGAAAGGGTCTTGTCATGCGTATTAACAGGTCCGAGTCTTTTAAATTTATCGACGTCATCTAAGATCACCATCATTTTTGCCACATAATCGGCATAATCCAGAATCACAACTCCCGAACCCTTATCTGGTTTAGTAATGATAAGTGACTGATTTGACCGCAGAGATTTAATGGCAAGAAAATGTTCATTTTGCCAATTGAAATTAGAGCGGTCAATGGGAGTACCTGCATAAGCGTAGGCAAGATCATTAAGTCTTGCCTTCAACGCTAAGGGCTGGTCGACTGAAGACGGGGACAATTTTGAAATTTGTGAGAATAAAACTTCAAATTCCGAAAAGATGTCCTCACGTTTGATGGATATGGGTGGAATACAGAATTTCAAGCCATGAGACAATACAAATTGCTCAGTGTCCGTCAATTGGTATGTTGAAAGATTAAGGATATTTTTTAAATTAGTCGTAGAACGACCAAATCTCTTCAAAATAAGAAACCGAAGTTTTTTATGGTGGTTGGCATTAGACAAAGCAAAGCCACGTTGATCAAGTGAAGAAATATACCGGGAGAAACGGATGTAATCAAAGAAAGATAAGTTGTTTTTACAAAATTTCCATAGCGAACGAAAATGTTTTAAAATTTCGCCAATGGAAGAGGACAACTTATAAATTTCATCCCGTAAAAATATCCCCTCAATTTTGTGGCTACGAACTAATTTCGCCTTAGTAATGCGAAAACTAATATATGAAGGGCAAACTCGATTCGTTAAACATAAATTTAAAAAAGTAGTTTTAGATCGAGTTGAACGAATTTTTGCTCTCAATCTCACCAACTGGTTCAATTTCTTAATGAAACTAGACGGGTACCGCGTCCTAAAATATTTAAATAAATTTTTCGTGGTACAAAATTTGATAACGGCGAGGAATACGGACGTTTGAGACATATATATATATATATATATATATATATATATATATATATATATATATGTACATATATAATTTACATACTATAAAATTAAGATTATATCGAATTAATTGCATTATATGTCAATAAAAGACATATAATGCTTTTGTATTACAATTAAGTTCTATTCACTCTATATTTGTGTGTGTGTAATAAAAACACATTATTATCATCATCATCATCATCATCATTATCATTATTATTATCATTATCATTATCATTATCATTATCATTATCATTATCATTATTATTATTATTATTATTATTATTATTATCAATTGGGTATATGTAACGGTGTACAATATTTTTAATGGCTTTTTCTTCTAATCTAAAGTTTGGTTGCATTTTATTACAATAGTATAGGTTAATTTAGTTTGAGTTGAGTTTTGTTGACATTGAGAGACAACCGCCACTTGACCATTTTCAGACTTGAATAGCTTCCGAGAGCAATGATCTTGATGTCATCGACTCAGACTCTCAGACACAGGAACCTCCGCATCCTGCGACGCATGAGACAGTCAAAGTAAACCATCGTTTTCGGCCCGAAGCCAGATCCACAGCATCCCTCCAGTTTCTTCCCGTTGCAATCAAATCTCTATCGATCGTTTGCTTCCAGTTCATTTTTGAGGAGCCATAAAAACAAAATAGCAGAGGTTAAAAAGTGTATGTAACATCTTTATATTTTTTTAAGGTGGATGTTTTTTTAAGGTGGATGTTTTTTTCTTTAGGTCATCAGAAAAGACAATAATAATTTATATATGAAAATTAAATTATTGGCGTAATTCTGTGATTTTATATAGATAGTGCGGACACTGGCGGAGCATAATTGTTTTTCCGTGATTTTTGACGGAAGGTGTACACTAGGATTTTAATGAAACTTTTATTCGTTAAAACATAATATATAACCAAGGGAGATAAACTTCCTCCTCCCCCACACACTTTATTAAAAAACAACAACTTATCAATCCAGTCATGACAATCTCGAGCTGCCTTAGTAACCAGCTACTTAGGTTAACCGTATAAGCAGCCGCAACTGAACGAAACAAATGTGTCAAATCTATTTCTAATCTCTTTGTAAAAACAAAGAAACTTAAAGCAAACATCATTATATATATATATATATATATATATATATATATATATATATATATATATATATATTATAATATAAAATGAAGTAATAAAATTTGATTGACACCTTATTTTATTACTTCATTTTATATTATAATATTAATGCTCTATCCAGTATATTGAGCTTCAGTTTTTATTCGGATGTTTCACTAATTATAAGATATTAGTTGACGCTTATATCTTTTGTTGGATTGCTTCATATATATATATATATATATATATATATATATATATATATATATATATATATATAATTATTAATGACAATATATGTATTAGCATATACCATCGGTTTCTTTTTACTTTGTAGTCTCCTTAAAAGATTCAGCTCAATGCTTGTCAATTATTGATAATAGTGCAAAATATAAGTCAGTTCACATTATATTCCAATAACCATGGTTTTATTTTATTATTTTTATTTTTTCACATTTCAAAAAAATATAAAATTTCTGTGAGATATATTTTTTACGGTCCGTTTCATTTGTCTTGTGCCGAACAACATTTTTATGTCAATATCGTCTCTGCCAAGACACTTTAATCCAAGAACTTTTTACTCTTTGTGAATTTTTTCTGATGATTTTGTAATGTTGCAGAAACGATCTTGACATAAAAATGTTGTTCGGCACAAGACAAATGAAACGGACCGTAAAAAATATATCTCACAGAAATATTATGTTTTTTTGAAATGTGAAAAAATAAAAATAATAAAATAAAACCATGGTTATTGGAATATAATATGAACTGACATATATATATATATATATATATATATATATATATATATATATATATATATATATATATATATATATATATTGTGTGTATTTAGGCAGCATATTTTCATTTAGGCAAACATTATTAAATAACACGGAGTGGTTTTGTTTGCTGCGACTTTTTTTTTTTTTTTTTTTTTTCAATTTTCCGAATTGTTCATCTAATGTTTCGGTCAAATTGATGTAAATATGATCCATGGGTTTCTTGTTCCATTCTTTTTTCTTTTTTGCAAGTACTTTCAATTTGAATCGTCAAATCATCTTCAGGCGGTATTAGTTTTAGTGTCTTTACAAATTATGACTTTACTGTTGTGCTCATTTTTGAATTATAACGGCAAGTAGTTTATAACTTGAAAAAGCGTCTGTAAAGTTGAAATGTACATGAGAGCGTGATGGCGTTCTACACATATGAGAGATTTAAAAGTTTGACTGTTTAAACCGTTAAGAAATTGATGAAACTAGTCGCAACATTTTAAAGTGTCTAGCATAATTATTAACATTACTAAATTCTTAGCCATTAGGTAGTTATGCGTTTGAATTGTATGCACTTTCTTTAACGTCATCAATTTCTTATTTACATCAATTTGACCGAAACATTAGATGGACAATTCGGAAAATTGAAAAAAAAAAAAAAAGTCGCATCAAATAAAACCACTCCGTGTTATTTAATAATGTTTGCCTATATATATATATAATTATTTTTATTTACACAGACATGTACAAAATCTGCGACAAAGATTGGAGCTCAGTCGAGCACTTTCCATGAAAATAACGATAGAGTAGAGAGAGACTAGCAACGTCCCTCTGTGAGAAAGGGGCTGTAGAGAACAGAAAAGATCTTCCCACACTCGATTTTGAAGTCGATTTTCAACTCTACCCCAAGCGGCACTTCCCCAGTGATCGTAATTTAGATTCCTTTAATTTTAACAAAACTTGTAAAAACATAGGGTACTTTGGTAAAAAGGCAAAATAAGGACCGGCTGACTGGCTAGTGGGCCGTGCGCAAAACCAGTTTGGCCTTTTTATGGCCAAATGTCACGAATTTGGTGTGTTTTGGCCATCGAAAATTCCGTTTGGCTTTTTTTTTGTGTGAATATTCTGGAGTGCACTTATGCGAGCCCAGGCGTATCGCAAAATTGAAAACAAACACAAATATTTCGCTAAAAACGAAAAACAAACACAGAAAAAACAAAAAGTAAACATGAAAAAGTGCCCTTTTCTCGCAAAAAGACTTTTATAAATACTCGTGTCACTTCGCTAAATATGAAAAACAAACACAAAAAAGAAAATTAAAAAGATATAACCAAATATTCTGAAGTTTACAGAAAATATCACGGAGATATATATATATATATATATATATATATATATATATATATATATATAAATGTATTATATATGTATGTATAAATATATATGTATATTACATTTTTAATTTTCTTTTTTGTGTTTGTTTTTCATTTTTAGCGAAGTATTTGTGTTTGTTTTCAATTTTGCGATACGCCTGGGCTCGCATAAGTGCACTCCAGAATATTCACAGAAAAAAGGCCAAAACACACCAAATTCGTAACATTTGGCCCTAAAAAGGCCAAACTGGTTTTGCGCACGGCCCACTAGCCAGTCAGCCGGCCTTTTTACCGGTACTTTTTTTACATTGAGACCCGCGCTAACTTTGACCATGACCCTAACCTTAAACCGTACCCCTACTTCTAACCCTAACCTCCACTTTGACCCTGACCCTAACGACGGAGTCAAAGTTAGCGCGGGTCCCAATGTAAAAAGGCACCAAACATAATATATAACCAAGGGAGAAAACCTGCATCTCACACACACTTAAAAAAAACAAAAAAACAACTACAACAACTTATATATGTGATCCTGGCAATTTTGCGGCTCAACGAACCGTTTAATTAACTTAACAAATGAAAGGGTTTAACTTTTATCCTCGAGTGGCTTTTGGTCTTGATAAGTGGTGATTGATTAATACAAAAAGGTATCATATAAAACACGAAATTGCTTAGTCAACTGTAAAAGTAGCCGTGAAGTTCCTGCCTCAGTAACAATGAAAACATCGAGCAATTTGGTTAACCGTATAATCAGCCTCAACTGAACTCCACACACGTGCCGAATCTATTTTTAATCTTTCCTAAACAGCGAATAAAAGTTAAGCGAACGTCTGAACAGTATTTTTTTTTTGCTAACGCGTCACAACATATCAGGGCCAAAATCTACTCGAGGATAAGGGTTAATGAGATGGATTGATTGTTAGTCGAATGATGAAGAATATTATGAAAGGATTACAAACGATGAGTAAAATGAATAAAGTTTGATTGCATATGGTGGACGGTTTACGACAAGTAGTTGTTGATATTGGATTTGAAAACCCCGAGCACTTATCAAGGCCCAAAGCCACTCGAGTATAAGAGTTAATGAGATGGATTGGCATTTATAACGACAGCTAACAGAACGATAAAGGGGTTCAAGAAAACAAATAGGCAACAAATAAATGTTACCAAAGGCAAGATAAGTTACTCTTCTACTAACCTGGATAAGTTTATTTGTTTTTTTAATTTAGTTTTTTTTTTGTTCAAAACAAACCTGGTGTCCACATGTTCAGTTCAGATCAAAACACAAAATGGCTGTTCATGAGCCCTGCATAATCGGTGAAAAATCGAAAAATAAACAAAATAGTGTTAGAAACACATCCAGTGAATGTCACCAATCGTGGGAAAATGTAATGTTCTACCAGTATTTTGCTTAATTTTCGTTTTTTGAGCGATTATCGAAACTCTGTAATTTCCGCCATTTTGTTACCGTTCTAACTGAACAGGGTGACACCAGGTTTGTTTTGAACAAAATAACTCTTTAAAATAAGGTAAAACACAAATAAACTTATACAGAGTAACTTATCTTGCCTTTGGTAACATTTATTTGTTGCTTATTTGTTTTTGTTTTTCACCTCGTTTTCGTTCTGTTAGCTGTGGTTATAAATGCCCCGATGGATTGCGAACGTTTAATGCGTACGTACCTTTTTGCGCGACGACATCGGAACCAATCGAAAACAGGCAGACGGTAGAAAAAAGTAAAGCAGTCAACATGGCCGAAGAGGGTTCGGGTCGTTTTTTGGGGGGTTGTTTGTTGGGTAGTGAAACGTTAATAAAACTGCTTATAAAGTAATAGAACGACTTATCTGTGCATACGAATAAAACACTGACTTTTTTGAGAATGGATCAGGTGGACTGATAAGCGTTCTGGAGAGGAACGGAAATGGGTCGATCAGACAGGATATGGCGTCGAGATAAACAACCGAAGCACTTGTTTACACCGGCGTTCACAAATATTTCCGTTCTGAACGTCTACTAAAATAAAAGAAATTATGGTGCTTATCGAGATGAGGTCACATATGAAAAACAGGTGAAAATCGCAGTTTCAAATAAACTGCAGAAGTACCAAAAAAAGAAAGGGTGCTGTACAGAGACAGGTACATCTGAAAATCGCAGCTTCAAATAAACTGCAGAAGTACCAAAAAAAAAGAAAGGGTGATTGTACAGAGACAGGTACATCTGAAAATCGCAGCTTCAAATAAACTGCAGAAGTACCAAAAAAAGAAAGGGTGCTTGTACAGAGACAGGTACATCTGAAAATCGCAGTTCCAAATAAACTGCAGAAGTACCAAAAAAAGAAAGGGTGCTTGTACAGAGACAGGTACATCTGAAAATCGCAGTTTCAAATAAACTGCAGAAGTACCAAAAAAAGAAAGGGTGCTTGTACAGAGACAGGTACATCTGAAAATCGCAGTTCCAAATAAACTGCAGAAGTACCAAAAAAAGAAAGGGTGCTTGTACAGAGACAGGTACATCTGAAAATCGCAGTTTCAAATAAACTGCAGAAGTACCAAAAAAAGAAAGGGTGCTTGTACAGAGACAGGTACATCTGAAAATCGCAGTTCCAAATAAACTGCAGAAGTACCAAAAAAAGAAAGGGTGCTTGTACAGAGACAGGTACATCTGAAAATCGCAGTTTCAAATAAACTGCAGAAGTACCAAAAAAAAAAAGAAAGGTTGCTTGTACAGAGACAGGTACATCTGAAAATCGCAGCTTCAAATAAACTGCAGAAGCACTAAAAAAAGAAAAAGAAAGGGTGGTTGTACAGAGACAGGTACATCTGAAAATCGCAGCTTCAAATAAACTGCAGAAGCACTAAAAAAAGAAAAAGAAAGGTTGCTTGTACAGAGACAGGTACATCTGAAAATCGCAGCTTCAAATAAACTGCAGAAGCACTAAAAAAAGAAAAAGAAAGGGTGCTTGTACAGAGACAGGTACATCTGAAAATCGCAGTTCCAAATAAATTAACCGGAATACATTTGGATATACTTATGTATCAGACAAAAACAGGCATTTGTGCAGTTTAGTAAACAGGGACAGATAATCCACAGGAAGTAACGACCAACAGATTAAAACATTTTAATGAATTTATTTATTTGATAAAATATAGTTTCTGCAAGAAAAACATTGAAAATAAAATAAAATTTTATTTTCAATAAAGTAACATTGTAGCCGTCATATTGTTTAAATATGGATGACTTCTTAGCTGCCCGCTAATTGGTTCAGGCAATCTACTTCCTCCTTGGCTTGACCAATCAGTGGCCTTCTCTTAGGCGAATCTCGGATGGCTAGCATAACTATATAAACACTATCCACACTCTTTTTTCTTCTTCTGATGCATGTGAAGCCCCTTATCTCTCTTTTCCTTCTTTGGCGCTGCCAAACACACGTCTCCCTCTCTGGGGACGCAACAGACATTTTCCTGGGGCTTTGCCCCTGGGGTTGGCTTCAACAAGATGACAAGAAGCCAAAATGGCTGCTGCCGCATACACGTGGACTTAATAATATAACACACAAACACATAACTGCTTACGTGTGAACTGACTTTCACACCGGTGTACAGACACATATACTTGCGTACACATATGGACACGTCCGGACACCGTAGCCGGTGTACAAACATTCAATATTATGAACAATTCTCTTTTCCCCACTGGAGAATTATAATCACGGGAAATTCATAGCTTTTGCCTTCGTCCATACTTATGAACATACTAACCCCTTTCCTTTTCGTTTACGTACTAACGAAGATGGCCCAATAAAGTTATTAAATTTCACTTTTATCCTGCATTTTGGTGACCCCGACGTGATCTGAACACGCAACCTTCTGATCTGGAGTCACAGAAAAAAATAAAAATGTAGGATTTAGTTGTATTGCTATCTAAAAGTTGTCTAAATCCAGAGGGAGAGCAGTTGTTTGTTTTTTTTGTTGTTGTAAAAATGTACCAGGCGATTTGATGTTTATTGGGTTGTATGTTGGAAATGCATGTGAATAATAGACTTGCTGCAAATGAGAAATGTTTAACTGAGAGAAACTTAACTTTATAGAACGTGTATTCGCTGCCAAAGCACAACCTTTGCATAGTTTCATCGCATTTTCAATGTCTTTGCCCATACTTGTCCAATACGCATAAGTTTTCATGAGACTTTTTATTCTCGGAATGCCCTGGTGACCGACATGAGATTTTTTTTCAGTATTCTTTTCTGTAATGATGCAGGAATAACTATATATATAAGAAATTGGAAAACGTATCTGATTTGGAGTTTTTGGATCACCCAGAATTTCATTTCTCACAGATAAACTTTATTGTCTCTTTAAACGGGAGTTCATGCTGAGAGATGAAGCCCCCGAAAAGTAATGGTTCCACTGATACGAGGTGCCTTGCTGTGGTTATGACTCACTTGAATTTTGCCCCAAATAATGGCTGACTAGATACGGGTCCGCTAGGCATAAGGTTTTTGATGTCCATTAAATGGAAGCAGATTAGCACCAGCAGATGGTTAGGGGGTCAGTTTGGTTAGGGGGTTAGATGGTTAGGGCGTAAGATGGTTAGGGGTTCAGATAGTTAGGGGGTCAGTTTGGTTATGGAGGTAAAATGGTTAAGAGGTCAGTGTGTTAGGGGAGTCAGTATGGTTAAGGGGTCAGTTTGGTTAGGTGGACAGATGGTTAGGGAGTTAGATGGTTAGGGGTTCAGATGTTTAAGGGGGTCAGTTTGATTAGGGGGTAAGATGGTTAGGGTGGGTCAGTTCGGTTAGGGGATCAGATGTTTAGGAGCCAGTTTGGTTAGGGGGTCAGATGGTTAGGGTGGTAAGTTTGGTTAGGGGGTCAGATGGTTAAGGGCCAGTTTGGTTAGGGGGTCAGATGGTTAGGAGAGTCATTTGGTTAGGGGTTAAGATGGTTAGGGGGTCAGTTTGGTCTTCTAGACGTCTCACTCTCAGTTGCGTTTGTGTGTCTCTCAGAGAGAGATGGGCTCTAAGTTATAAGAGTTGTTTTGATTTGGTCGGGCTGAGAATTCGTATTTGCAAGTCTGTTATTCAGTTAAAGAAAACAAGTATCATTGTAAGCTTCAAAGAAAATAAACCTTTGTTACTTGTTTTAAACTGGGGATTGGGAATTTTGGGGGAGGGAGAATTCTTCTGTTATAGCATAGACTGAGACTACGTGATTTACGGTGTCGGAATCGAGCAACGACTTTTAACCAGCAAAATGAGCGGACGATCACGGCCTATGCAGTGAACGCACACGGACGCACGCTAATAATGTTGCTAAATTAAACTGGGATTTGACACATGCATTGTAAGCCTACATAAAAGAGTTATAGTAGTAAAACGTATGTAGCTATTAGTTTCTTTATTATTGTAGGAGTTACATTCTCTCGAGGGACATGTTGGTTCCCTCTATTGTTTTTTTTTTGGGGGGGGGGAGGGGGGAAATTACGAGATATATATATTTAAGTTTTACCTAATATATGGCTGAGTTGGTGCAGTCATAATGGATACGGGAGATGTTAGCTGTTGATTACAAAGCGACCAAACATGCGGCAGGTTCACAGATTGAACATCGACTGATAGGACGATATCTTCGCCGCTGACGTCCAATTTGTTTCGTTCAACTTATCTCGAAAGCCGTTTCTATTTTCTTATCTTCTTTATGTGAGAAGCAGGTGGTTTACAACACCATAACCCTAACCCTAACATACCCCACCCCCTCTCGAAGATTGTTGTCTTTCTAGCACCGATATACGCAACACTATTTCATGAAATGAACTATCGGTACTCTTATGGCTGACGTACTATGTTTCCGTGATTTTACGTCGTCAACGTTCGAGCAAGTTACGGAAGCGCCCAAGAGTTGACGAGGCGAAAATTGTCAAATGTTAAAGTGAAGACTGGCAGCCGATAAATTACGATGAAGAAAATCAAACTAAAATACATATATACAAATAAAGAACGAACAAACGATATTACTAATAAACAGTTATTAATTAATTAACAGTTATTAATTAATAGTTATTAATTAATTGATAGTTATTAATTAATTAATTAAATCACAATCTTTTTATTCCTCAACTTTTTCAAGTTTTTCCTTTGAAAGTAAATTACAATCTTCAAGGCATAAATTAAATTATTTTATTACAATGTTCTTTTGAAAGTTTTCACGTTATTTTAATAAAATATTTTATTTTTTTGTTTATATCGTTACGTCTTCGTTTTCCTTTGAAAGTTTTTAGGTTATTTTAATAAAATATTTTATTTTTTTGTTTATATCGTTACGTCTTCGTTGCCCTTTGAAAGTTTTCACGTTTTTTTAATAAAATATTTTATTTTTTTGTTTTTTTCGTTACGTCTTCATTGTCCTTTGAAAGTTTTCACGTTTTTTAAATAAAATATTTTTTTTTTATTTATATCGTTACGTCTTCATTGTCCTTTGAATGTTTTCACGTTTTTTTTTTAAATATTTAATTTTTTTGTTTTTATCGTTACGTCTTCATTGTCCTTTGAAAGTTTTCACGTTTTTTAATAAAATATTTTATTTTTTGTTTTTATCGTTACGCCTTCATTGTCCTTTGAAAGTTTTCACGTTTTTTAATAAAATAATTTATTTTTTTGTGTATATCGTTACGTCTTCATTGTCCTTTGAATGTTTTCACGTTTTTTTAATAAAATATTTTATTTTTTTGTTTTTATCGTTACGTCTTCATTGTCCTTTGAAAGTTTTCACGTTATTTTAATAAAATAATTAATTTTTTTGTTTATATCGTTACGCCTTCGTTGTCCTTTAGAATTAATTAGAATTTGAATATTTTATTAAAATAACGTGAAAACTTTCAAAGGACAACGAAGGCATAATGATATAAACAAAAAAAAAAAAAATATTTGATTAAAAAAACGAATATTACAATTAATGAATATGTTTTAATGAATGAAAAAAAGATTAATTACACAAACATTTCTTCAAATATTATATCATTAATTTTCAAGGGAGGTAATTTAAATTAATACTATTAGTTTTTAAAATTGCAAAACACTTTTTATTAGAGATTTGTCATGTCAAAAGAATATTTAGCTGTTGGATGGCGGGTAGTTTTTTTTGTTGCTTGTAAGTGATTTAACAAAAAAGATTAATCACGAATTTTCAAGGGAGGTAATTTAAATTAAAACTATTAGAAAAAGAGGTACTCATGTCTCTTGGCCTTTTGGCTAAGATCAAAGTGTAGTATCTGTTCCGATGGATACTGCCCCCTATAGACCGGTATTGTCTTGGCCTTCAGGGCTTGATTCCGTCGGTCTATGGGTCTGTCCTGTGCAGTTCTAGGAGGTCCACCCTCTCAGGCTTTGCCTCCCCTCTTTGGGGAGGAGTAAGTTTATTGCTTACTGCCTGAGGCGCCCCTACCGGGGAATGCCGACGGGGCTGCCCAGGCAATTTTTAATGGCCAGAGTGCTCACCTTCTCGGGCGCTGGCTTTTCAAACCCCACTTTCCGACCCGAGCTTGGGTCACATCTTACCTTGTGGGAGTAAGATAAACCTGGCCTTGTGCCTAACCTCCTGGGGAGGTAAATAAAATGTCTCTTGGCCTTTTGGCTAAGATCAAAGTGTAGTATCTGTTCCGATGGACACTGCCCCCTATAGACCGGTATTGTCTTGGCCTTCAGGGCTTGATTCCGCCGGTCTATGGGTCTGTCCTGTGCAGTTCTAGGAGGTCCACCCTCTCAGGCTTTGCCTCCCCTCTTTGGGGAGGAGTAAGTTTATTGCTTACTGCCTGAGGCGCCTCTACCGGGGAATGCCGACGGGGCTGCCCAGGCAATTTTTAATGGCCAGAGTGCTCACCTTCTCGGGCGCTGGCTTTTCAAACCCCACTTTCCCGACCCTTGGGTCACATCTTACCTTGTGGGAGTAAGATGAACCTGGCCTTGTGCCTAACCTCATGGGGGGGGGGGGGTAAATAAAATGTCTCTTGGCCTTTTGGCTAAGATCAAAGTGTAGTATCTGTTCCGATGGATACTGCACCCTATAGACCGGTATTGTCTTGGCCTTCAGGGCTTGATTCCGCCGGTCTATGGGTCTGTCCTGTGCAGTTCTAGGAGGTCCACCCTCTCAGGCTTTGCCTCCCCTCTTTGGGGAGGAGTAAGTTTATTGCTTACTGCCTGAGGCGCCCCTGCCGGGGAATGCCGACGGGGCTGCCCAGGCAATTTTTAATGGCCAGAGTGCTCACCTTCTCGGGCGCTGGCTTTTCAAACCCCACTTTCCCGACCCTTGGGTCACATCTTACCTTGTGGGAGTAAGATGAACCTGGCCTTGTGCCTAACCTCATGGGGAGGTAAATAAAATGTCTCTTGGCCTTTTGGCTAAGATCAAAGTGTAGTATCTGTTCCGATGGATACTGCACCCTATAGACCGGTATTGTCTTGGCCTTCAGGGCTTGATTCCGCCGGTCTATGGGTCTGTCCTGTGCAGTTCTAGGAGGTCCACCCTCTCAGGCTTTGCCTCCCCTCTTTGGGGAGGAGTAAGTTTATTGCTTACTGCCTGAGGCGCCCCTACCGGGGAATGCCGACGGGGCTGCCCAGGCAATTTTTAATGGCCAGAGTGCTCACCTTCTCGGGCGCTGGCTTTTCAAACCCCACTTTCCCGACCCTTGGGTCACATCTTACCTTGTGGGAGTAAGATGAACCTGGCCTTGTGCCTAACCTCATGGAGGGGGTAAATAAAATGTCTCTTGGCCTTTTGGCTAAGATCAAAGTGTAGTATCTGTTCCGATGGATACTGCACCCTATAGACCGGTATTGTCTTGGCCTTCAGGGCTTGATTCCGCCGGTCTATGGGTCTGTCCTGTGCAGTTCTAGGAGGTCCACCCTCCCAGGCTTCGCCTCCCCTCTTTGGGGAGGAGTAAGTTTATTGCTTACTGCCTGAGGCGTACCTACTGGGGAATGCCGACGGGACTGCCCAGGCAATTTTTAAACCTCACTTTCCCGACCCGACCTTGGGTCACATCTTACTTGTGGGAGTAAGATAAAAACTGGCCTTGTGCCTAACTCCTGGAGAGGAGTAAATCAATACAATAGATTTATATTAAAGATATGTAATGTAATTTATACATTTAAAAAGAATATTTAGACCTAGTTTAACAGCCGCCGGATAGCGGATATATATTTTTGCTTGTAATCGATATATGATAAAATGGAATTTCTTATATGTTACTTATCGTACTTCCGAGAAAAAACGGCATTAGGACAAACTGCAATGAATTTCACATATATGATAAGAATTTTACTTATCAGGCGAACTTTTTGTTTGCCGATTGGTCGTCGATTGGTCGTTCCTATTCCGGAAATGAGCTGAACGTTCGCTATAAAAACGAGGGAGAGCGAAGAACACTTGTAACTTATTGTGAATCTCTTGGATTAAAAATACCTGATAAAGAGCTGATGATTCTTCAACTACTGTTAATGATATGCCTGTCCCCCGGCTGGGAAGGGGTCTTCTCCGGTAAGAACACCTTTTTAGAAAATGCTTTATAGTCTTCAGGCCCTCAATTTAAAGCAATTCTCGGTTAAAATTGGAGACCTGCACTCTATATACTACCCCCTCCCCCGCACACCAATGAGATTCTTTTATTTTTAGGCGATTACATGTAAACACCCTGCAAAAGGTTGACGATTGAAAATGAATAGAACAACAAACAACAACAAAATTAGACTTTAGAGTGGGGGATCAATTTCACATAAATTTATCACCCACAGGAGAGTAGAAAGTTGACCTTAGGTTTACTTTCGGCAGCCTCGTAACTCTTGCTTCCCTTATTTTGTCATTTAGTCCTCACATTCTATGAGCGATGTTTCTGACAAAGGAGAAAGAATTGCTGTTTTCTGGGTCGGAATCTATCTATCTAACACTCATCATTGGCTAGTTTTTTAACTTGAAATGGTAGGGTTTTTTTAGCTCCTTACATCAAGTTGCTTTATGTCTTGCCTGGAGCGACTTCTATAAAATAAATATATGAGAAAGTGATCCCCCATTTAAAATTCTAAATTTGTGTTTTTTTCTTTGTCAAGTTCTGTACATGTAATACCATTAATTAGAATTTGAATCACTATCTATCTATCTATTCAAGTATGTTCATATCTATCTATCTATCTATCTATCTATCTCAGTCTATCTAAGTCTCTGTATATCATCTACCTATCTATCTATTTAAGTCTCTGTATATATGTTTATATTTCTAGGCCTGTATATATGTTTATATTTCTAGGCCTGTATATCTTTCTATATAAATATATATATATATATATATATATATATATATATATATATATTTATTTAATGACGCATGTCTAATTAACGACTTGCTGCCGAAATATAAACATATATATATATATATATATATACATATATATATATATATATATATATATATTTATTTAATGACGCATGTCTAATTAACGACTTGCTGCCGAAATATAAACACATATATATATATATATATATATACATATATATATATATATTTATTTAATGACGCATGTCTAATTAACGACTTGCTGCCGAAATATAAACATATATATATATATATATATATAATATCATATATATTATATATAGCTTTCTACTCCAAAAGTTTATTTCCTCGTGCTGCTGGACTCTGGAACTCCCTCCCTGCTCTCCTGATGTTACTGACATGCAGAAATTTAAAACTAATGTAAACAGATATCTCGGTGTGCAGCTCCTAATTCAGGTTGTGATCAGATAGCGGGGGAATTGTCGATTGTCCATTGTTCATCACCTTATTATAAATTTTCCAGAAATCACGAATACCTAGTTTCTGTGACTGAATGAGTTTTTTGATTATCTGTGTATACCTTCTTTTTGCTTCATCTATCACTACTTTGCAATCATTTCTTGCCCTCTACAAATTTTTGTCTGTTCGCAGTTGACTTATGGCGGCCAAATTTTCGGAATGCCTTCTGCCTCTCATCAATAACAGCTGCACATTGTGGGGTGAACCATTGAGGAGAGTGGGGTTTGCTTAAGAATTTTCGCGTGGGGACATAAGCATCAATGCCTGCTTTGACCCATTCGGTTAGCTCATTTGCACACTGACCAGCAGGGAGTAAGAAAGTTCCCCGTCATGGGGCGTCGCTGACTTGATTCCTGAAAGATTCGAAATTAGCATGGTCATAGTTTCTCGTCGTTTTGAGCAACGGCTCTTCAGCTTTTGGACGAGCTTTTAAGGTGATATCTATCATTACCACAATGTGATCAGAGTTTCCGAGTGGGCTATGGGCATTCGCCACACAAGCCTCAGGTAGTGAGGTCAAGAACAGGTCGAGAAGTGAGGCTTGCTGGTCCGCGTGATCCGGAAGGCAGGTCGGAAAAGTGACAGCCTGTGAGAGGTCGTGAGCTGAGGAGAAATTAAAGGTAGAGTTCCCATATATATATAAACATACATCTAAGACTGTTCATTATCTATTAATCTTTCTAAAACTGGTCATATCTATCTATGTATCAATCTAAGACCGGTCATATCTATCTATATGTGTATGTATCTACGTATTTATGTATCTGTCACTCTAAGACTGTCATATCCATCTATCTATTTATCTAAAACTGGTCATATCCATCTATACGTGTATCTATCAATCTATTTATTGGTCCCGTCCGTCCGTCCGTCCGTCCGTCTGTATTTTTCTCCGCAACCATCCATTGAATTTCTCTGAAATTTTGCATGAAGTTGTAACTTTGATCAGGTTAGAAAGTGACATTCTCCGATTTTTGAAAAAAAATCTGGTTAGCCCCCCAGGGGGTCAAAAGGCCCCAAAATGGCAAAAAATTACATTTTTTGCCCATAACCTTTCATCCATTCATTCAATTTCTCTGAAACTTGGCCAAAATATGGAGGCAATTGTTCCTAATAGAAAATAAGTATCACTGACCTTGGAAAAAATCTGGTTCGTGTCCCCAGGGGGTCAAAAGCCCCCAAAATGGCAAAAAATGACCCTTTTCTCCCATAACGTTTGATCCATCCATTCAATTTTTCTGAAACTTGGCCAAAATGTAAAGGCAATTGTTCTGGATATAAAATGAGCATCCTTGACCTCAGAAAAATTCTGGTTCGCGTCCCCAGGGGGTCAAAAATGCCCCAAATTGCCCAAATTTATTGCATTTTACACTCGCCACATCGAGTCACATACAGAGGGGGACCACGCATGCGCGGCTTGTTTATCTACCTATCAATCTAAGACTGGTCATATATATATATATTAATCTATCTAAAACTGGTCATATCAATCTATATGTGTATCTATCTACTTATGTATCTATCAATCTAAGACTGGTTATATCTATTTATTAATCTATCAAAGACTGATCATATCCATCGATATGTGTATCTCTCTCTCTATCTATTTATGTATCTATCGATCAATCTAAAACTGGTCATATCTATCTATATGTGTATCTATCTATCTATTAACCTATCTAAGACTGATACATAGATAGATTTGACCAATCTAAGACTGGGAATATCTATCTATAAATGTAACACAGGTCATATTTATCTATGTATCTATCTAAGACTGGTCATATCTATTTATCAATCTAAGACTGATCATCTTTATCTATTAATTTGTCTATGAAATAAATAAATAATAATAATAATAATAATAATACTGCTGCTGCTGCTTTTGTTTTTCAACAGCCCCTCTGGAGCGAGTTTGTAAAATAAAACAAACAGATGTGATCTTTGTTCTGGATGCTTCCTCGAGTATAAAACCTTCAGATTTCAAGACGATGATCGATTTTGTGTTAAGATTCGTTGACGACACGACGGTGACAGGCCAAAATGGAACTCACGTTGGAATCTATACATTTGGGACCGGCTTTAAAGACGAGATCCAACTCGCAAGGTTCCAAGACAAAGAGGCCTTAAAATCGGCCATCGCGTCCATCCAACAACTGGGCGGGATGACCAACACGCACTTGGTCTTGGATGATGTTCTGAGGAACGGCCTCGGCGCCAGAGCCGACGCACGTCCGGACGCCCAGAAAGTCGTCGTGGTCGTCACCGATGGTGAGTCGATTATCCCGACCAAAACCAAGATGGCGGCGACAGCTTTGAAAGACGCCGGCGTTTTCATGTTCGCAATTGGCGTCGGGCAGAAGATCGATGCAAACGAACTGACGGCCATCGCCTCCAGTGCAGAAAATATGTTCATGGTTGATAACTTCCAGGCTTTGAAACAGATTGATAAACAAGTGAATAACGTTATTTGTGAACAGAAACAAACCCGTAAGTATATCATTATTTTTTTTATTTCTATGTCTGTCTGTAGGTTAAACTATATTTTTTTACTTCTATTAATTGTACTATTGTACTTCTATTACTAATGGAGATTTGGTATCTGTCTGTCTGAAGCTGAACTATACTATTACTTCTATCAATTGTACTATTGTATTTCTATTACTAATGGAGATTTGGTATCTGTCTGTCTGAAGCCGAACTATACTATTACTTCTATCAATTGTACTATTGTACTTCTATTACTAATGGAGATTTTGTATCTGTCTGTCTGAAGCTGAACTATACTATTACTTCTATCAATTGTACTATTGTATTTCTATTACTAATGGAGACTTGGTATCTGTCTGTCTGAAGCCGAACTATACTATTACTTCTATCAATTGTACTATTGTATTTCTATTACTAATGGAGATTTTGTATCTGTCTGTCTGAAGCTGAACTATACTATTACTTCTATCAATTGTACTATTGTATTTCTATTACTAATGGAGACTTGGTATCTGTCTGTCTGAAGCTGAACTATACTATTACTTCTATCAATTGTACTATTGTATTTCTATTACTAATGGAGATTTTGTATCTGTCTGTCTGAAGCTGAACTATACTATTACTTCTATCAATTGTACTATTGTACTTCTATAATTACTAATAAAGATTTGGTATCTGTCTGTCTGAAGCTGAACTATACTATTACTTCTATCAATTGTACTATTGTACTTCTATAATTACTAATAAAGATTTGGTATCTGTCTGTCTGAAGCTGAACTATACTATTACTTCTATCAATTGTACTATTGTACTTCTATAGTTACTAATAAAGATTTGGTATCTGTCTGTCTGAAGCTGAACTATACTATTACTTCTATCAATTGTACTATTGTATTTCTATTACTAATGGAGATTTGGTATCTGTCTGTCTGAAGCCGAACTATACTATTACTTCTATCAATTGTACTATTGTACTTCTATTACTAATGGAGATTTTGTATCTGTCTGTCTGAAGCTGAACTATACTATTACTTCTATCAATTGTACTATTGTATTTCTATTACTAATGGAGACTTGGTATCTGTCTGTCTGAAGCCGAACTATACTATTACTTCTATCAATTGTACTATTGTATTTCTATTACTAATGGAGACTTGGTATCTGTCTGTCTGAAGCTGAACTATACTATTACTTCTATCAATTGTACTATTGTACTTCTATAATTACTAATAAAGATTTGGTATCTGTCTGTCTGAAGCTGAACTATACTATTACTTCTATCAATTGTACTATTGTACTTCTATAATTACTAATAAAGATTTGGTATCTGTCTGTCTGAAGCTGAACTATACTATTACTTTATCAATTGTACTATTGTACTTCTATTACTAATGGAGATTTTGTATCTGTCTGTCTGAAGCTGAACTATACTATTACTTCTATCAATTGTACTATTGTATTTCTATTACTAATGGAGACTTGGTATCTGTCTGTCTGAAGCCGAACTATACTATTACTTCTATCAATTGTACTATTGTATTTCTATTACTAATGGAGATTTTGTATCTGTCTGTCTGAAGCTGAACTATACTATTACTTCTATCAATTGTACTATTGTACTTCTATTACTAATGGAGATTTTGTATCTGTCTGTCTGAAGCTGAACTAAACTATTACTTCTATCAATTGTACTATTGTATTTCTATTACTAATGGAGATTTTGTATCTGTCTGTCTGAAGCTGAACTATACTATTACTTCTATCAATTGTACTATTGTACTTCTATTACTAATGGAGATTTTGTATCTGTCTGTCTGAAGCTGAACTAAACTATTACTTCTATCAATTGTACTATTGTATTTCTATTACTAATGGAGATTTTGTATCTGTCTGTCTGAAGCTGAACTATACTATTACTTCTATCAATTGTACTATTGTACTTCTATTACTAATGGAGATTTTGTATCTGTCTGTCTGAAGCTGAACTATACTATTACTTTATCAATTGTACTATTGTATTTCTATTACTAATGGAGACTTGGTATCTGTCTGTCTGAAGCCGAACTATACTATTACTTCTATCAATTGTACTATTGTATTTCTATTACTAATGGAGACTTGGTATCTGTCTGTCTGAAGCCGAACTATACTATTACTTCTATCAATTGTACTATTGTATTTCTATTACTAATGGAGACTTGGTATCTGTCTGTCTGAAGCCGAACTATACTATTACTTCTATCAATTGTACTATTGTATTTCTATTACTAATGGAGATTTTGTATCTGTCTGTCTGAAGCTGAACTATACTATTACTTCTATCAATTGTACTATTGTATTTCTATTACTAATGGAGACTTGGTATCTGTCTGTCTGAAGCCGAACTATACTATTACTTCTATCAATTGTACTATTGTATTTCTATTACTAATGGAGATTTTGTATCTGTCTGTCTGAAGCTGAACTATACTATTACTTCTATCAATTGTACTATTGTATTTCTATTACTAATGGAGATTTGGTATCTGTCTGTCTGAAGCCGAACTATACTATTACTTCTATCAATTGTACTATTGTACTTCTATTACTAATGGAGATTTTGTATCTGTCTGTCTGAAGCTGAACTATACTATTACTTCTATCAATTGTACTATTGTATTTCTATTACTAATGGAGACTTGGTATCTGTCTGTCTGAAGCTGAACTATACTATTACTTCTATCAATTGTACTATTGTATTTCTATTACTAATGGAGATTTTGTTTCTGTCTGTCTGAAGCTGAACTATACTATTACTTCTATCAATTGTACTATTGTATTTCTATTACTAATGGAGATTTGGTATCTGTCTGTCTGAAGCCGAACTATACTATTACTTCTATCAATTGTACTATTGTACTTCTATTACTAATGGAGATTTTGTATCTGTCTGTCTGAAGCTGAACTATACTATTACTTCTATCAATTGTACTATTGTATTTCTATTACTAATGGAGACTTGGTATCTGTCTGTCTGAAGCTGAACTATACTATTACTTTATCAATTGTACTATTGTACTTCTATAATTACTAATAAAGATTTGGTATCTGTCTGTCTGAAGCTGAACTATACTATTACTTCTATCAATTGTACTATTGTACTTCTATAATTACTAATAAAGATTTGGTATCTGTCTGTCTGAAGCTGAACTATACTATTACTTCTATCAATTGTACTATTGTACTTCTATAATTACTAATAAAGATTTGGTATCTGTCTGTCTGAAGCTGAACTATACTATTACTTCTATCAATTGTACTATTGTACTTCTATAATTACTAATAAAGATTTGGTATCTGTCTGTCTGAAGCCGAACTATACTATTACTTTATCAATTGTACTATTGTACTTCTATTATTTCTAATGGAGATTTGGTGCCTTTTGTTTTCTTCCCCAGGTGCAAATTGTAAAACAACCCACACTGATGTGATCTTCGTACTGGATGCTTCCTCGAGTATCAAAGCGTCCGATTTCACCAAACAGCTGCAGTTCGTAACGAAATTCATCAAAGATTCGAAGACAATCGGCAACCAAGGAACGCAGGTGGGCATCTACACGTTTGCCGATACGTCGTACATGAACTTTCCTCTGGGCATCTACCAGGACAAAGCGTCGCTGATGCTTGCCGTTGAGCAGATTAAGCAGCTGGACGGTATGACCCAGACGCACCTCGCCTTGAGGGACGTGGCAAAAGAAGGTTTCAGCTCGGCGTTTGGCGGACGGAAAGACGTACAAAAGGTGGTGGTCGTCATCACGGACGGCCAGTCGGTTGAACGCGAGAAGACTGTAAAGGCTGCCGAGGAACTCCACAAGATGCACATTCACATGTTCGCCATCGGAGTCGGCGACAAAACCGACAAGAACGAATTGGAGAAAATCGCTTCGTCCAAGGAAGATGTCTTCTCTGTACTCAACTTTACCGAGTTGAAAGATCTGGAGAAATCCATCAACCGAATTGTTTGCCAAAAACCAAGTACGTATGCAAAAGAACAGATTCTTCCATTTAATCTACGCATTTTGTGCAATTTTTAGATTAAGCGTGACAGACTATCCTATATGTAGATGCATCTAACAACTTAAGAATGATAGAGTCCAGTTGAGGCTGCTTATACGGTTAACCAAAATAAGTCACTATTTTGTTTTGGAAGACTGATAATTTGTATTATTTGGTTTGGTTTGGTAGTTTTGTTTTACGGCATATCAACCCTTTTTGGGTTATTTAATGCCGAATCTGGTCATTATAGTAAAAGTTTTTATGCTTCAAGTTCTTTATATCTTCAAATGTTTAATCATCGTTTTTGGTTTGGTAGTTTTGTTTTACAGCATATCAACCCTTTTTGAGTTATTTAATGCCGAATCTGGTCATTATAGTAAAAGATTTATGCTTCAAGTTCTAAAAATAAAATAAAAAAGGGGAGGGAGAAAGGGAGAGGGGCTGTTGTTTTTGTTTTTGGTTTTGTAGAACATAATTAAGTTTTACAAAAAAAAAAAAAAAAAAAAAAAAAAACGTCAATGTAGGTGAATTTCGTCTCAGGGAGCCACAGGGCAGCCTGATCTGGTATCACCAGGTATTATTTGGAATATTCGGACTACTGTTCTCATCTTGGTTGTTATTTTCACTACGTTTCGGACGATGTAACCCCAGACTCTCTTCAGGTGCATCTTTGTCAAACTTGGGAGCCTATGCGAACTTTCGAACTGAACCCTTTATTTAATCCACGGGGGTAGATTGTTCTCATTCTGTCAGCCATGACTGGATGGAAATGTAAATTAAGAATTATGTTATTGTTAATTGTTATCGCCTGTAATAAGGATTGAACTTTCAACCCCCAGAAGACTACTGTTTATAATTGATTGTAAATCAACGCCTTTATCCGTGGTTCCACAACATAATAATTAACACTTCTAACCGATCATGGCTGACGAAACAAGAACAATCTACCCCAGTGGATTAAATAAACAGTTCAGTTTGAAATGTTGTATTTGTTCTCGAATTTCAAATAAAGATTCGCAAGTTTAAAAAGATGAACCCGAAGAAGGTCAGAGGTTATATCAGCTGAAACGTTGTGAAAATAACAAACCGAGATGAGAATAGTAGTCCAAATTATCAAAATTATCAATCCTCATCTAAAAACTTCGAAACAGAATTCAGACCAACAAAAATATCATATCAACCATAAGCGTGACGAACGTTTTCTTTTTCTCTTTCCCATTATTTATTTATTTTTTATTTTTTTGTAACGTAGTTCACCCCCAAACAAGGCAGGCCGCCACTGTAGACGTAAGGGGCTACTGATAAGAAAGAAAAGGGGAGAAGGTTGGGGGGGGGGGGTCAACCTAAACTGGGATCTGCGCAGCGAGAAGTCTGTTTACATTAATTTTAAATTTCTGCATGTCAGTACTATCGGGGAAACAGGGGGCAGGGAGAGAGTTCCAGAGGCCAGCAGCACAAAGAAAGAAGCTATTTGAGTAGAAAGCTCTCCGACATCTCTGGATCTCCACAGTGAATGGATGGGATTTAGTTGTCGAGTTGGTCGAGGGGGCACCAGAGTAGCCAATTCATCGGAGCATAATCCATTGAAGTATTTGTAAAACAAGCACAAGGATGCCACATTGCGGCGATGGGATAGAGACTGGAGCTTGGTTGACAATGAGGGACCTATTAGGTTGGCGACTCTTTTTTGGACCTTGTCAAGGAGGGAGAGAGTAGTAGATGATGCACCAGCCCAGATGTGGCAACAATACTCCATGCATGGGCGGATGGTGGCTTTGTAGAGATAGAGGATAATGTCAGGTGTGAGGAGTTTACTAGCACGGCGACAGGAGTTGCTGGAAATTCTAAACCCCCAATGGAAAAAGGAAAAAAAAACAATATATATTTGACAATATATTCACATACTTCTACACAAGCGGAGAGATTTAATAAATAAAACAGTGAGTTACCGCAATCTGTAATTCACTTGAGGCTTCTTGATAAGGTGCAGAAACGTATCTGTAATTTGATTGGCCACACCCTTTCTTCTTCTCTGCACCTTCTCTTTCACAGACGCGATGTTGCTAGTCTCAGTCTTTTCTATAAACATTATTATGGCATGTGTTCTTCAGAATTATGTGATCGATTCCCTGCTTCTTTTGTTCCAGCTCGTTTGACTCACTGGTCTAGTGGTCTTCATCAATTCGCTGTTTTGATACTTCGTCGTAATAAAGCTTCCTATTCCAGGAGCTTCTTTCCAAGAACTGTAGGCTTGTGGAACTCTCTTCCTGCTGACTGTTTTCCTCCTACCTATAGCCTTAGTCTTTTCAAGACTAAGGACAATAGGCATATCCTGTGATAATCATATTTCGTTCTTGTAGCTCCTTACATCAAGTGGCTTCATGCCTTGTCTGGAGTGATTTCCATTAAAAAAAAAAAAAAAATTGACCTAATAACGTGGATATGCATTTAAAAATTTTTATGGATTAAAAAAAAAGTCAATACACGAAGGCGAAAGCAGTCGAGACCAATTTTTAAACTAACGCAACAATTCTTGTACACGTTAGGAAATATCGGTAACATATCTACTGTATTTTGATATTTCATATTTGGTCGATAAAGGAGATAGGATCTCCGAGAATTCTCACTCCTCAATCGGGGGGGGGGGGGGAGGCAAGGAAGACACTAACACATTCTTCTAAAAGACAGATGTAATAAATAAAACGGGGAGTTGAAGAATTGTGTAATTAAGCTGTTGTTGATTTCTTAAAATAACTTCGAAATATATCATCATGATACACTTCTGATGATCGGTAACACCAATTGCATTTTATTAGCATCTTTCTTTGCTGTTTCTTTTTAGTGTGCTCGCTTGTTGATTTCTTACAATAACTTCGAAATATATCATCATGATACATTTCTGACAGTAACACCAATTGCATTTTATTAGTATCTTTCTTTGCTGTTTCTTTTTAGTGTGCTCGCTTGTTGATTTCTTACAATAACTTCGAAATATATCATCATGATACATTTCTGACAGTAACACCAATTGCATTTTATTAGCATCTTTCTTTGCTGTTTCTTTTTAGTGTGCTCGCTTGTTGATTTCTTACAATAACTTCGAAATATATCATCATGATACATTTCTGACAGTAACACCAATTGCATTTTATTAGCATCTTTCTTTGCTGTTTCTTTTTAGTGTGCTCGCTTGTTGATTTCTTACAATAACTTCGAAATATATCATCATGATACATTTCTGACAGTAACACCAATTGCATTTTATTAGCATCTTTCTTTGCTGTTTCTTTTTAGTGTGCTCGCTTGTTGATTTCTTACAATAACTTCGAAATATATCATCATGATACATTTCTGACAGTAACACCAATTGCATTTTATTAGCATCTTTCTTTGCTGTTTCTTTTTAGTGTGCTCGCTTGTCCCTGCCGATATCGTTTTCGTGTTGGACTCTTCCAGCAGCGTCACAGACGGCGACTTTCAGAAAGAGATTGACTTCGTCGAGAGCTTCGTCTCGGCTTCGAAGATCGGTCCTAACCACATCCAAATCTCTCTTTTCATCTACGCTGACGACTCGAGCTTGCTAATCAAGTTGAACGACTTCGGAGAGAACGGCGCGTTGCTGCGGAGGCTGAAGACCGTCCAACGGAGCTACGGCATGACCTTCACGGACCGGGCGCTTGGAGATGTCAGTGGGCGCGCCTTCTCGTCTGCAAATGGCGGTCGCGGTTCCGGCGTTAAGCAGGTGGTCATCGTCATCACGGACGGCGTTTCGGTGAAACCCGCAGACACCAAAGCGGCGGCTGATGCCCTTCACGCGCTGAACGTTGAGATCTACGCCATCGGCGTCGGAAAGACGGTCGACGTGGAGGAACTGCACAATATCGCCAGTGAAATCAACAATGTGAACACCGTCCTCGACTTCCACGGTTTACAGAAACTGGAGAAAAAGATTCTGAAAGAGGTGTGCGTTTCTGACAAAACGGTCGCAACTCCGCCTCCCATAGGTAACAATTTTTAACCACCAATATTTTTACGGGTTGGGCTTTTTTTTTATATTATACTAGCAGGACCGTGGTCCGGTGTTGCCCGGGTGAAATCTAAAAGAATGAGAGAATCGTCTGCATTTATCAATCGCAACGATTTAAAAGTAAAAAGAATCGTGTGCATTTAATGTTTTAAAAATACAATTCGGTGCTTATTTTTATGCCTCCCCTGAATACAATATTTTTCTTTTCGGTTTATTTTTATTTTCTTACTTTTCAAAATAGAATTAACGTTAATGGATCTCCCCTACATTACTAACTCTGACAGTTTTATTCTATATATGAACATTTCATTATCATTAGTTTTAGCTGAATAATTTGATAAGAGTTGCTCTCATTTCCGAAAAAAAAAAAATCTTTCTTGATTTTTTAACTTAAAACTAAATCTAACATGAAAGATTACGAATAGAACATTTATTGAAATGAATTAAATGTTTTTTTTGCGAACAGTTAATTTACAATATATTAAGAATTTGTAATAAATTTAAAGTCATGCTTTTTTTTCTTTCTAATTAATGTTCTACTTGATATTTTAAATTCTTTTTCGTACTGTGAGTGAGAAACTATGACTGAGTAAGTACAAAATACTGATTTTACATGAAAATAATTTTCTACAGGGACCCTGTTGTAAATAAGCACCGTATTTTTTATCCCGAAATAAAATTCTAATTTATTTTTTAAGACTTGAAATTCGAACTTTAACGCAATGCCTTAATCGTTGGACGCCATCTTGTAATTTTCTGATTTTCTTTCACGCTTGACATCTATAAAAAGGAAATACATTTGAAAAAAGAAACAAGTTAAAAATGTTTTCCAAGTGAATTAATAATAATGTTCTTGGCAGGGGAATAAAGTCACAATAGCAGGAACAGGTTAACAAAGGTTGGTTTTTAATGTAGGGAAAATCTAATTTTAACTTTGCTTAGAAGCAGGCTAAATTATACCAGAACTATAAAATAAATATTTATCTGACCAGTGCAATCTTGCTTGCTTGCGTATTGAATGTTTTAGACAGTGAGAAGCAATTACCAAGTACTATTATTACAATTATTTAGCCATATAAAACTAATGCTTAAACAATTTACCTTTCAGTTTGTGAATCGTTGCCTTCCGATGTCATATTCGTACTTGACTCCTCCGACAGCGTCAAAGACAGAGACTTCAAGAAATACATCACATTTCTAGACAACTTCATCTCGCACGTAAAGATCGGCCCGCGTGACACGCAGCTGGGTGTCTTCCTGTTTGCCGCCAACTCTAAACTCTTGATTCGTCTAAAGGACCTGAACGACAAAGACCAATTGAGGCGACACATTCAGAACATGACGCGAACGATCGGCGCAACGTACACCGACAAGGCCCTAGAGGATGTGCGCGTGCGCGGCTTTGTACCGGAAGCAGGCATGCGTGCTGGACATGTCAACCACGTCGCCATTGTCATTACTGATGGGGAATCTTTAAAACCATCAGCAACCAGGGATGCTGCGCAAGCTTTACGATCTATGGGTGTCGAGATATATGCCATCGGCGTCGGGAAGACAAACATAGTAGAGCTACATGGTATCAGCAGTGGCCAAGATTATGTGTACACTGTACCCGACTTCAATAGCCTCTCGCACATCGAGAATCACCTGTTAAGGCAGGTGTGCAGTAATCGCTCTAAAGATGGAGGTAACGGTAACACTGGAGGAAAAGATGGTAACGGTAATGGTAATACTGGAGGAAAAGATGGTAACGGTAATGGTAATACTGGAGGAAAAGATGGTAACGGTAATGGTAATACTGGAGGAAAAGATGGTAACGGTAACACCGGAGGAAAAGACGGTAACGGTAACACCGGAGGAAAAGACGGTAACGGTAACACCGGAGGAAAAGACGGTAATGGTAACACAGGAGGAAAAGACGGTAATGGTAACACAGGAGGAAAAGACGGTAATGGTAATACCGGAGGAAAAGACGGTAATGGTAATACCGGAGGAAAAGACGGTAATGGTAACACAGGAGGAAAAGACGGTAATGGTAATACTGGAGGAAAAGACGGTAATGCTAATACTGGAGGAAAAGACGGTAATGGTAATACAGGAGGAAAAGACGGTAATGGTAATACTGGAGGAAAAGACGGTAATGGTAATACCGGCGGAAAAGACGGTAATGGTAACACAGGAGGAAAAGACGGTAATGGTACACAAACAAATCGTAAGAAATGTTTGTTTTCTTGAGAACATCCCCTCTATTATTATACCAAATGTAAAGGATTCACTCCTAAACTAATTAACCGATCATTATGAATTCTAATTCGTTACTCAGCTGTTTTATTCGTTTATTACTACATTTGTATGTAAAACTATCAGGGTGACCCAACGTTGCTCGGGATTGAATGAGGATCACTACTATGTACTTTTTTCACTATGCTCATAACTCCATACTATTTTCTTGGTTTCTATTGCCCCTTCGTTCCATCTCAGCCCCTAATATCGTCGGAAGAAGCTAAAATATTGGGAAATTCTCTGAATTACTGTCTTATACATATGGTTTAAATTTAATTAAAATTAGATATACATTTGAAATTTTAAGGGGGTTCTGTCTGCCCCCATGGGTCACTTAGAGGTGGGGCACATAAATATTCGGCACATAGAGGTTAGGGTAGAGATTGGGACCACTTCCATTGTCTTCCCTGGAGAATTTTATGCATATGAAATAAATTTCATCTAAGTAGAATAGATTTGAAGTTTTAAGAGGGTTAAGCCCTCATAGCATTCTTAGGTGTGTATTTAGAGATTCAGGAACACTTCCATTGTCTTCCTCGATAAATTTTACATAAGAATACACTTTTAAATTTTATGTAGATTCTCTAACCTTTCTTTCTATAGGGAACACACAAGCATCACACACACAGACATTTAGTTTTATATATATAATGTGTTTTCTTTCTATTTATTTGAACAGTTTGTGACAAGGACAGCAAGATGGCAGACACCGTCTTTTTGCTCGATAATTCCGACACAATCACCGACGAACAATTTAAGAAACAGAAAAGCATGGTGGCTAAATTCATTGCCTCACACACGATCGGATCACAGGATGTGCAGGTAGCTGTCATTACGTTTGCCGAGAAGGCCACAGAAGTGTTTAACTTGGGTGCACATAAGACACTAGTAAGTTTACAGAAGGCTGTCGAGAGTCTTCAGAGAGTCAAGGGTTCCACAAACACGGGGGCTGCCCTCAAGTTAGCCCAGAGCCAGTCGTTCCAAGCGAGTAGCGGTGCCCGAACAACTTCTCATAAAGTCGTTGTTGCGATCACCGACGGCGGATCCAACGACCTTTTCCTGACCCACACAGCCGCCAGCTCCCTTAGGTCGGAAGGAGTGAACGTCTTTTGCCTTGGGATCGGAAATCCTGACGTTTTCGAACTCAGAGCGATAACCGGAGACGAAAGCAATGTTATAATCCGATCGGACGACAAAGCAATTAAGCTGATCGAGAATAGAATATTTGATGGTAAATGCGGCCCCGTCAAGCCATAGGAAATGAAAAGAAGACAGCAACAAAAAATAAATAAAATGTAAAAAAATTGAACAAATAAAAAGAACGGTTACATATTTTAATGTTACTTTGTTTTATTATCCGCCTTTTTGTGAGATATTGGCTTTAAAAGTTTTTTATTAGTTATTATTCTCAAATCCCCCCCCCCCCCCCCCATGACAGAAATGGAAAAAAAAAACCGATGTGTTTGGAATTTCTCTTTTTTTTTTCTCGCAATATTTACATGGATATCATGAAAATTGCGGTTTGAAAATAGTTTTTTGTTTTTCTTATGCATACTTGTTGACTCAGAGCACCTTGTAACGTCCTTTACTCGTAGGTTGGTAGGTATTTTGCTGAAAAAAGAAAGAAACCATTAGTCATGATCACAATTAATACCATGCATATAATTAGTGAAAGACAATTATTATTAAGATTAATATTTTAAACTAACGGACATAACTCTTATTGAATATCCTCACAGCTTGCATTAGTTTTGACACAATTTCCTGAGAGATCTCTAGTTATATGTGTATATTTTTGTATGTATAGGATTCACTCCTAAACTAATTAACAAATCATTATGAATTTAGGACGACAGCTTTTAGGCATAAGAGTTGGTAATGTGGGCTATATTTAGTTTTGTAAAATTTTAACAATTGATCCAATTTCAGTTTCTTTGGAATATTTTAATGATTTTTAATGGGTATAAAATGGGCACAACGTCGTCCCATTTAGAAATTCAAATATATCAGATTTATATTAAATCTGATCCATAGTCATTAGACATCAATTAAGCAAGATGGGCCAAACCCTGATCTTCATAAATGATCTCCCAAACCACATTCTAAGTAATAAATCAATGGCAGTAATCAAAATACGATGAAACTAGTTTTTATTTTTACTAAGAATTACTTAAGACGTCTCCCCGTTCGTGGCTAAACCTGTGGATGGCCAAACCCTGATCTTCATAAATGATCTCCCAAACCACATTCTAAGTAATAAATCAATGGCAGTAATCAAAATACCATGAAACTAGTTTTTATTTTTACTAAGAATTACTTAAGACGTCTCCCCGTTCGTGGCTAAACCTGTGGATGGCCAAACCCTGATCTTCATAAATGATCTCCCAAACCACATTCTAAGTAATAAATCAATGGCAGTAATCAAAATACCATGAAACTAGTTTTTATTTTTACTAAGAATTACTTAAGACGTCTCCCCGTTCGTGGCTAAACCTGTGGATGGCCAAACCCTGATCTTCATAAATGATCTCCCAAACCACATTCTAAGTAATAAATCAATGGCAGTAATCAAAATACCATGAAACTAGTTTTTATTTTTACTAAGAATTACTTAAGACGTCTCCCCGTTCGTGGCTAAACCTGTGGATGGCCAAACCCTGATCTTCATAAATGATCTCCCAAACCACATTCTAAGTAATAAATCAATGGCAGTAATCAAAATACCATGAAACTAGTTTTTATTTTTACTAAGAATTACTTAAGACGTCTCCCCGTTCGTGGCTAAACCTGTGGATGGCCAAACCCTGATCTTCATAAATGATCTCCCAAACCACATTCTAAGTAATAAATCAATGGCAGTAATCAAAATACCATGAAACTAGTTTTTATTTTTACTAAGAATTACTTAAGACGTCTCCCCGTTCGTGGCTAAACCTGTGGATGGCCAAACCCTGATCTTCATAAATGATCTCCCAAACCACATTCTAAGTAATAAATCAATGGCAGTAATCAAAATACCATGAAACTAGTTTTTATTTTTACTAAGAATTACTTAAGACGTCTCCCCGTTCGTGGCTAAACCTGTGGATGGCCAAACCCTGATCTTCATAAATGATCTCCCAAACCACATTCTAAGTAATAAATCAATGGCAGTAATCAAAATACCATGAAACTAGTTTTTATTTTTACTAAGAATTACTTAAGACGTCTCCCCGTTCGTGGCTAAACCTGTGGATGGCCAAACCCTGATCTTCATAAATGATCTCCCAAACCACATTCTAAGATCATTCGTCGACATTTATGCTGATGACACAACCATCTATGGAAACACCTCAAAGAGCATTAATGATTACGTTCTTTCTGGCTCTCTCTCTCTCTCTCTTCCGACCCGGTGCAATGGGGGAAAAGGTGGCTGGTTACTTTTAATACCAGAGGTTTCAAAGCTGGTAGTATATCTGGCCGCCCGTGTTCGAGGATAATTGCTACCATCTTCTCATCGGTCAGCAGGCTAAATTAATGGACCGAGTCAAAGAGAATATGCAATTCATACTTGAAAGGTGGTCGACTTACCAATCGTATCAATTCGTCCTTGATGAGTCGTGTGATTTCCTTTTTGGCCTTTTGTACAGCCAATTCGTTCGTAGCTTCGATTGCCAAATAGAGTTTCCGTTCTCCGTCTTTGGCTTCTTTGCCCGGAGGAATGAACGATCCTCGGACTGTTATCGCTGCCTCGGAATATTCACAGATTTGAGCCAACACCTCCTGCAAATGGAACAACGAAACATCCAGAAAAATTGTAAAAATTTATTAGAAAATTAAAATAATATTGTAGTTCAGGGATGGGAGTAGCCAATGGCAAAAAAGAATCTGAAATCGAGACAAATTTCTCAACTTGAAAATGAAATAAAACAAGTAAAAGAAAACTACGGCGATTTACCTTTGACGTAAGTTTCCATCGAGCGATTTGAGGGAAATCGTTAATTTCCAGTTCTTCTTCGTAGCGTTTAACAGTTTCCGTGTTCTGATCTGGGCTTTCCTTGTCGTCTTCGGAAACGGGGCGATAACCGAGCTTAGCGTTGATCTTTTCGGCCGTCTGTTCTGCAATCGTCTTAGACTAAAAAAAAGATGAAAAAAAAAAGATGAACAGATGACAAAAAAAGATGAACAGATGACAAAAAAAGATGAAAAAAAAGATGAACAGATGACAAAAAAGATGAACAGATGACAAAAAAAGGATGAACAGATGACAAAAAAAGGATGAACAGATGACAAAAAAAAAGGATGAACAGGTGAAATGAAAAAGATGAGGAAAAAGATGAAAAACAAAAGATGAATTGATCTTTTCCGCTGTCTGTTCGGCAATTGTCTTGGACTAAAAATAAGGGATAACAGAGAGAAAGACGCAAAAAGATTAGCATAAGCCACACTTGATCTTCCTTCACAGAAAGGAGAGCCCCTAGTCGGTGACCTTATACCAGATTAGTAGTCTGCTTATTATTGTGCAGAGTTATGGAGAAAGAGAGACAGGTAGCGGAAATCACCTCCCCCTCATCGACAGACTCGTCCTGTCCCTCAATTCCACGAGAAAAATACTAAAGAATAACTTACGGCAACTAGAGGAGCCGACATGCCTCCACCTTGAAGAATGGCTGACGCTGCTTGTTGCATCATGATGTCTTGGGATTCGGGTCCCAGTTTCTTGGCGATGTTGATTCGAGCAGCTACTCGTCTGGCCACTTCCAGTTTTTGGTGGTTCGTCACCGACGATTGGACGACCTGCGGCTGTTGTTGTTGTTGCTGCTGTTGTTGCTGTTGCTGATTCTGAGTCACCGGTTTGGTGACATCGGTAACTTTCCTGCGACTGGCAAACATGTCTTCAATGTGCTGCTCGATCTATAGTTCGATAATAAAGAAGAAAAAACATTCCGGGAGAAGATAAAGATGGCTTTCTTTATGGCATATCAATCGATGTCGGGGGTTATTTAATGCTAAAACCTTATGACTTGCAAACGTGTCCTTAATGTGCAGCTGGAGACGCAGACATTAGAACATGACAAAGATAGATCTGATCCCCTCCCTTCGAAAATAACCTCAACCCACCCAACTTGCTGCTAAATCCCAACCCCTTCACATAAGCGGACCTAAAAGTAGTGCAAACTCTTCTTTCTTTTTAGTTTTCTTTTTTTAGGTGCTTGTGCTGTTCAGCGGCCGTATTAAAAAAATATTTTTTTATAAAAACAATATTATATACTTATTCAGCGTTATATTCTTACTCACTGTACAAAAAAGTAGAAAAAATTATCCACTAGAACTTTAATTACAAGTATTTTTCCATTTTGCGTATCATAACAGCGATTCGTTCACTAAGCCTTCATCTTCTTTCTTAAGATTTCAATTATCTGCCCTTGAAATCTTCTTAAGAAAGATGGAGGCTTAGTGAACGAATTGCTGTTATGATACGCAGAATGGAAAAATACTTGTAATTAAAGTTCTAGTGGATAATTTTTTCTACTTTTTTGTACAGTGAGTAAGAATATCATGCTGAATAAGTATATAATATTGTTTTTATAAAAAAATAATTTTTTAATACGGCCGCTGAACAGCACAAGCACCTTTTTTTTTTTTTTTTTTTAAACATACACAAACCACGTAAAGATCTACAATTATTTGTGCTTACAACAATAAAGAATTGAAAATAAACAAAACTTACATCAACTCCAGCCTCTTCTTCATCTGAATCCTGCAAGCCGAGGGCAGCCTTTTGCAGTTTCTTTCGATCATCAGCCAATTGAGCTTCCGTTTCATCAAACTTGAAACCTTTGCCTTTAAAACCGCTGGAACTTTTTATAACTTTGCCAGCCTGAAGAAAAAGGAAGGCAATTAAAAAAAAAAAAGAAAGATGAATTTATAGAGTATATAACATAGTATTTTAAGTAGCACGCAGTACGCAGGGTATTTGCTCTTTCACCCCCCCCCCCGTATGCAGACGATACTTAAACATTTAAACTTAATCGGAAGTCATCAGACGTATACACCTAAATGTAAGAGAACACGGTGTAATAGTTGGCGATGTGAGGTGTCGTAACAAACACACATACCTACATTCGCTTTTACTTATATTATCGAAGGTTACAGATTTTTTGGTTTTCATGGAAATCGCTCCAGACAAGGCATAGAGCCACTTGATGTAAGGAGCCAACAAGAACGAAATAGGATTACCGCAAAGACAGATGTCTTGAAAAGACCAAGGTTATAGGTAGGATGAAAACAGTCAGCAGGAAGAGAGTTCCACAAGCCTGCAGTTCTTGGAAAGAAGCTACTAGAATAGGAAGCTATATTACAATGAGGTATCAAAACAGCGAATTGATGGAGACCACTAGACCATCGAGTCAAACGAGCTGGAACAAAAGAAGCGGAGAATAGATCACATAATTCTGAAGAACACATGCCATAATAGTATTTATAGAAAAGACTGAGACTAGCAACATCACGTCCGTAAGAAAGAGGGTGCAGAAAAGAAGAAAGAGTGGGGCCAATCAAATTACAAATACGTTTCTGCACCTTATCAAGAACCCTCAAACGGGACAGAGATTCATCAGCCTAAATATGACAACAGTATTCCATACATGGTCCGATCGTAGATTTGTAGACATAGAGAATAGCCTCGGGTGCGAGAAAGTGTTTGGAGCGATTTACTTACGGCTTTCGCTTTGCCTTTGTAATCATTCCATAATTTTTCAATATCTGGAGGGACCGTTGCGCCGGATAATTCTAGGGCTTTGATGATGTCCATTGTATATCTCTCTTGATCCGGTGTTATGAACGTGTACGCAAAACCTTTGTTTCCTGCACGACCCGTTCGACTGCAAAAACAAGAGGAAATTTTTAAAAATACTTAATTTATATATTAAATATATCCTCCTTCTCGTCACAAATTTGTTCTCTGCTGAGCGGATGATATCATGATGAACAACACCCCCTCCTCCCAAAAGTAGGAGGTAATTCCTGGGAGCATGATATCATGACAACAGAATAATGGAATGGAAATCCTGAGAGGAATGTATCATGACGAATTAAAATATACTACACAGAATTAAATAAGCATAATGATGTTAATAAAGTTAGGTTAGGTGGAAAAAAAACTTCCGCATTTATATGACGTTAAAAACAATGGTAAGTTTCATTGTCCATGTGAAATGCCGAAATGAAAATTGGGGCAAAAATATAGTCGCCATCTTTATAACCAAAAGGAAATATACTAGCTAAGGAAGAACAATAACTTCCTTTCATAATTCCTAGTTAATAAAAGACATGTTTATAAACTTGAGTTAACATTCTTCCTGAGCTAACCTCTTTCTCAACTTGTTCAGATGGCCACTATATTTTTCCGACCTAATTTTTATCTTGGGAGTTTCACGTGTACGGTGAAACTGGGCATAACAAAAAAAACATTAAAAACCCAAAGTTTTTTTTTTTTTTTTACTAAAACATCGTTTACGTTAAAAAAAAAAAATAAATTGTTTACGTTAAAAAACAAAAAATAAATCGTTTGAGTAATGCAGAAACCTATTTCACTCTAAATAATTTACGTGATTGAAATAGGAATTAACCCCAAAATAAAAGGAGTAGTTCTAGACCTTTTTCTATTTCAGTTGCGTAAATTGAACGAAAATAAACCAAGAAAGGCCAGTATGGGTGTTTTGTTTTTATTATTTATCTATTGGGGGGGGGGGGGGGAAGAAATGTTGCTAACAGGAGTTATTACGTGAAAGAAAACTTCACAGTTTAAACAGAAAATTAAATTTTATTGGTTTACATTTTAAGTGTAAAAAGCGCTTTTATTTCAGATTATGTATATTTATAATTTTTCAGGAAAAAATGTTGAGCTCTTACGGAGGAGGTAATTCCTAGGAAAATGGTCTTATTACAACAGAAGCAATACCCCCATTAAAAGATATTCTGATTAAATCAAGTTTTTTTTTTCATTCATTTAAAAATGCCTCGTGAGAAAAACATTATTTTTATAGTTTCAGTGCCTTTTGGCTAAGACCCAAGTGTAGTATCTGTTCTCCACTTATTTCTCACTGTTGTCACACTTATGTAAGCATTTTTGTCGCTAATTAAATGCCTGCTGCTTAAGAAGGGACTCGCTCCCGTTTATAGAAAATACTTGCTCTTACCCGCATCGATGAACGTAATCTTCGTAGTGATTCGGACAATCGTAATTGATCACAAGAATAAGATGCTTCACATCCAAGCCTCGAGCGGCAACGGAAGTTGCTACCTGACAAAATAAAACGAAAAAAAAAAGAAGAAAATTTTAAACCGAACACTTTATTTATTCCGCAGAGATATGTGAAAATAACAGTCCAGCTGAGAATAGAAGTCCGAAAAATGCAAAAAAATACAGATTTTTATCGAGAAAATTTCGACCCGAGTTAAGAATGACTTACGAGGAGACGAATGACTCCATTTTTGAAGTCAACGATCGTGCTGTCGCGGTCGTATTGGTCGATACCACCGTGTAAGGACATGCAAGGGTAAGAGTGCTTCAGCAATTCTTTCATTACTTCGTCGGCATTTTCCTGCTTGTCTACAAACACAAGAACGCTACCAAGTTCTTGGTAAATGCCCAACAGTTCCAATAACTTGAAGAATTTCTGGTCTTCTTCCAGAAGAATCTGAAAACAACGACAACATTTTTGCACTTAAAGTCAAATCTATTACTTTACGCACGCTGAACAGGGAAACAGTCTTAAAAGAAAAACATACATTTATCAATTAATTACATATGACTTTGCTCAATAAATAAAGGGGTGGGAGGGGATTATCTCCTTTGGCTATATATTATGATTTCAAACTTATCTCCCTTGTAACTCTCTTGAAAAATTCAGAAATTTATATTAGACTTTTTAAAGAAAGACGGGAGCGAGGGAGATATCTCCCATATCACCTTCCGGGTTAACTACCAGCCTTCCAATAAGACCACTACACTTCTTGCGAAACCATATTTGGCACTGAAAGCATTCATGCCTCTTTGACAGCTAGCGCAGAGAAACTTGCTAGAGTCTTGTTGAAGATGGAGACCTACAGCGGAGATTCGAAACTTTGTCTTCTTCATGTTGACTCTCAGTCCTTTGCTTTTAATGCCAGTCTTCAGTGTCTGCAACTTGGAAATCCACATCTTCTGACAATCTACAATAACAACAATATCATCCGAATACAGAAACTCCCATAACCCAGACATTTATTTGATTTCTCTCCACAACTCCTGTTCAATCTGAAACAGTCGGGTCACGTTCCACTTGCTACTGGTACCATTTAAAAAAAGTATGATCGGTTTTGATGGTGAAAGTAACTAAACTGACTGACCCTACCCGACTTGCTAGGTGAGATGGATACCCGACCCAATTATCACGAAAGGTCAGAGGATCTCCTCTGTGAGTTGACGCCAAGTCCACGGAAGGGTGGTATTTCTCGGACAATCAAGTGTCCCCTATGTTGACCGTAGAACTCTTCTATCGGTCAATGATGACTTCAAATTCTGCAAAAGGATGAGGTCATCCATTAAAACAGAGAGATGGGGGATAACCGTGCACCGTGAATTACGTCACAAAATAGTGACATCCTCCATCAAACGAGAGAGGGAGAGTGGGGGAATATATTTTTTTTTATCTAAGGGTTTAGTTATTTATAAATTTAAGAGTTCAAAAAAATCAAACATGAAAGTATTTATGCGATTTAAAAAGAAAAATAGCGAAACAAAAATGATACTAATAAGACTCCCGGGCAATGCTGGGTATGTTTAGCTAGTACATAATACAATGAGTTGGACTAAAAAAAAAAAAGAGTCCGTTCTCTAAACACTTACGACATGCTGTTCGACATCTTTGCAGACGACACTTCGTCCTCCAACTTGGACCTCAATTGGTTTTGTGAGCGTCCGTCTGGCGAGTGCTTCCATCTGTCGAGGGAATGTGGCAGAAAACATCACCAATTGACGATCGGGACGAATGTTATCAACAATCCTCATCACCTGCAAATGGAAAATTACAAACATTCGTTTGTTTTCTACTTTATAAAATTATAAATATTAAATAATTGAAAATTACAAGACTTTTCAAAAAATAAGGTGATGTAGTTTGCTTGAAGCATTGCATGTAATATGTATATAGAGGAGTATTAGAAGTCTATCACAATGCAAGAAATGGAAACATGTCGGCGTTGAGAAAGAAAACAAAAAAACTGTTAGACAACTAACGAAAACGAATTACCTCCCTTGAACCATTTCGGGAATTAAGAGTTATCGCCCTTGGAAATGGTCTTCTGCCCAAAGAGAAAGTAAACACAGATCATGGCTTCGGACTGTTAATATGTCAATCGCGTACAGCGGCAAATTAATTCATTAATTCATTCTGTGTTCAGTTTTAATAAATCTGTTAAACATTTATCTTGATAATTCATCCATTTTATTTTACAAGTTATTATTTATCATACCTTAAATTACGAGGTATTAAAAAAAACCCAAAGTGATTTATTATTTTTTCTTTTTAATGATCTAATGCATGTGACCGTGTTCCATAATATTTTTATATTTATTTTTGTTATACTTTAAATCCAAATAACCCTCCTCTTCCCTCCGTCTGCACACTACTGGACGAGTGGACCAATGGCCATCGACCGGTGGTCCATGCAAAAGATCTGATGGTCCACAGAAATATAGGGGCAGTATTTAAATTTTTATGAAGCTTCAGACTAAAAAAAAATCACAAGTAACAAAAAAGTATTATTGCTGGTATTTATGTTCAAGACAGTTGTAAACGCAGTTCAAACAAACAAAAATTACACTAAAAATGTTTGATAAACTTCAAATTTTCAATTTGTTTTATTCAAATAATTTAACTATAACTTTGTTGTTGACTTTAAACTCGGTGAATTTCATAAAAATAAAATAAAAGTTTTCTCAATGTTATTATTATACGAATGTATTTCCCTTTTCTTTTAAATTCATATCATCGATTCATTCATTTCGTATGAATCAGATGATTCTATTGTTGACATTGGTCTCACCGATATCTTCTAGAAACACATCGGTACTTACAGGAGGGACCACGTGAAGGTTGCCAACATCCTAAGTGAAAGGGTTCTTGTGGAACGAACTGGATTCTTCGAACTTGGCGCACCCAGGTTGTCAGTCCTTGTCGTTAGCAACTTAGCAACCGCCACCTCCCTTCATATTAGTCATCAGCCAGATTTAAAATGATAACGCGATCTTATGCCCCCAAATACTCGAGTATAAGTCCTAGTACTGAAGAATATTATGAGAAAGGGAGATAGTTTGAATATGATTGGATTTTCTAATTTCATATTAGTGGTTCGTTCACCAAATGTAAAATGATATATTTTGTGGTCCAGCAAGTTCAAAAGTGACCGTTGAACTAGACGACTATCAAGCCTTGGAGAAGGAAAACCCTGAAATGACACAAGCAGCCTCTTTTGAAAAAGATTATCTCATGAAAAGGCAACAGGAGTTTTTTGAGGTATAGTTTCTACCTTATTTCTGGTATAGTTTCTACCTTATTTCTGGTATAGTTTCTACCTTATTTCTGGTATAGTTTCTACCTTATTTCTGGTATAGTTTCTACCTTATTTCTGGTATAGTTTCTACCTTATTTCTGGTATAGTTTCTACCTTATTTCTGGTATAGTTTCTACCTTATTTCTGGTATAGTTTCTACCTTATTTCTGGTATAGTTTCTACCTTATTTCTGGTATAGTTTCTACCTTATTTCTGGTATAGTTTCTACCTTATTTCTGGTATAGTTTCTACCTTATTTCTGGTATAGTTTCTACCTTATTTCTGGTATAGTTTCTACCTTATTTCTGGTATAGTTTCTACCTTATTTCTGGTATAGTTTCTACCTTATTTCTGGTATAGTTTCTACCTTATTTCTGGTATAGTTTCTACATTATTTCTGGTATAGTTTCTACCTTATTTCTGGTATAGCTTCAATTGCGAAGAGGGTACTAGCAAGAAAGAAGGTGTGGCCTGTTGTCTCACCTGTGGTTCGAATCCCATGTCAAACATTCTATCGGCTTCATCCAACACGACGTGCGTACATCGTCTAAGATTCGTCACACGACCTGAGAAAAAGACGAAAATGAAATTTACGACATTTAGAATACAAGTGTTTGCAAATTGTACAAAAAAATGTGAATGGGTACAAATTTATAAAATCTTATATATAAACTAAAGACAGTTTGTCTCCCATTTCATTGACATTAATAGCTTTCTTAACAAAGGTTACATACTAAAATCTGTTTGGTCAAAGGCAAACATTGGTCTGGGTTGTTGTTATGGGTTAAGCTTATTTATTATTGTTATATTTATTTATTTTAAGTTATTTGGTGTGTTAGATTACTTTTAATTAATTGTTATTAATTTATTCCAATGTTAAAATTCAAATTCCATCTGTTACAAAATTAAAAAAAAAATTGGTGCTTGTGCTGATGAGCGGCCGTACGAAAACATTATTTTTTTATAAAAACAACATTATATACTTATTCAGCGTTATATTCTTACTCACTGTAGAAAAATATTATCCACTAGAACTTTAATTACAAGTATTTTTCCATTCTTCGTATCATAACAGCGATTCGTTCAGTAAACGTCCATCTTTTTTCTTAAAAATTCAAGGGCAGATAATTCGCAAGGGAGATAATCATGCAATTTAAAAAAAAACAACTACATATATAAAAATTAAATTTATTCCAATAAAACAAAATGAAAGTCAATAAACGAAATTAAATTAATTTATTGCTTTATAACGAAATGTTTTATTGGAATAAATTTAATTTTTATATATGTAGTTGTTTTTTTTTTTAATTTGCATGATTATCTCCCTTGCGAATTATCTGCCCTTGAATTATTTTTAATTATGATACGAAGAATGGAAAAATACTTGTAATTAAAGTTCTAGTGGATAATTTTTTCTACTTTTTTCTACAGTGAGTAAGGATATAACGCTGAATAAGTATATAATATTGTTTTTATAAAAAAATAATTTTTTAATACGGCTGCTCATCATCACAAGCACAGAAAAAAATAATATTAAATTGTGCAGAAATAATGTAGAAATTTTGTAATGGGTTATTTCTCTTGTTATAATGAAATAGTTTAAAAATCTTTTGATACCCAAGTTCTTAATCAGCTTATTAAAATAAATTGTTAGTATGCTTATTAAAATAAATGGTTAGTATGCTTATTAAAATAAATTGTTAGTATGCTTATTAAAATAAATTGTTAGTATGCTTATTAAAATAAATGGTTAGTATGCTTTTTAAAACTAAAACATTTTAAAAGTTTAACAAGAAAATCGCAGACAGTTAAGTTAAAAAAAAAAAAAAAGGTTAACGGAAATCAGATAAAAAAAAAAAAACAGATTGATACGTCCTGAGAGTTACACGTTCTTGAATTGGCTGCAATCTGTTTTTTTTTTTTATCTGATTTCCGTTACCTTAAAAAAATTCAATTAAAAAAAATTCAATTAAAAAAATTCAATTCAAAAAAGGCGGTGGTGGGGGTCTCTTCTCACCGTTGTTAGCTGCCAACATATCTATCATTCGACCCGGGGTGCACACAATGATCTCGCAACCTCTTTTTAGTTCGGCAATCTGTTCAGAGATACCCGTACCTCCGTAAACACAAACTGCGTGCAAACCCAGAGATTTGACAAATTTTTTGCATTCGGATGTGATTTGCATCGCAAGTTCTCGTGTTGGCGTCATGATCACGGCTGCGTAAAAAAAGACAATGAGACATTAAAAAAAGATATTAACACTAGACGGAATCCATATATAAAAGTCAATGTTTGCGTGTTATAGAAAACAATGTTAACAAAACTTTTGGTGCATGTTCAGTGCTTCGGGCATACGAAAAAATTATTTATTTATGAAAACAATATTATGTACCTACTCAGTGGTATTTTTTTGTTCAATGTGGAAAAAAGTCGGAAATATTATCCACTAGAACTTTAATTACAAATATTTTTCTATTTTCCGTATCGTACAAGTCACTTCGATGACTTTGCCTCCATCTGGTTTTGTTGGACACAAGTCAAGGGCAGATAATCACGCAGAGAGCAGAAATTGCGGAAAGATACCCAGTTACAATTTAATTAGATTTACTTTTATTTACTTTCATATTAAATATACTCATTACAATAAGTTATGTTTTTTATCAATGTACTTGTTTTTTAATAAATGCGGATTATCTGCACTTGACTTGTGTCCAACGAAACAAGATGGAGGCAAAGTCATCAAAGTGACTTGTACAATACAGAAAAATATTTGTAATTAAAGTTCTAGTGGATAATTTTTCCTACTTTTTTCAACATTGAATAAGAAAATACCACTGAGTAAGTACATAATATTGTTTTTATAAATAATATTTTCGTATGCCCGAAGCACTGAACATGCACCAAACATTCAAATGCGTTTCAATAAGAGTTCAATTTTTCACAAGGAATCTAAAGACGGCCCATTGACTTTTTTTTTTCGATTTCATCTTGGTTCACTAGTGGCGATTATCGGTTAGGTCTATAAAATAACTGAAACATAAAGGAACAAAATTCATTTTAAAGAAATAGATGATGAAATAAAAATAAAATGAAACAATGAGTATCTCGGTGACGAATATATTTAAAGAAGATTTAAACAATTAGTTTTGTTTCTAAATTCTTGAGATGAGGATTGATAATTTGTGTAATTTGGATTATTTGGACTACTGTTCTCATCTCCTTTTTCTTATCGATTAGTTTCGTTTCAATGATTTCAAGTAGGGAATAGAAATAAAATTGTATTATTTGGATTATTCGGACTATTGTTCTCATTTTGGATGTTATTCTCACAATGTTTCGGCGGCCGATATAACTTCCGACCTTCTTCAAGTGTATCTTTTCGAACTCAGAAATCTGTCCGCAAAGATAGAAGGTTAGTAATAGGAGTAAAATTAACGCTGACTCACCGACTGGTCCGTTATCTTCGAGATCTGGTTGATCCATAATGATTTTTTTAATGTAAAAATCAGATAATTTAATGTCTATTATTGTTTGAAAGCCGACTGATTGTTTATAAACTGTATGTGTCATCTATATCGACAAAAGATACAACTATTAGTGCTACTACTATGACAGCTACAACTATTACTACTGTTAATCAAATGTTTCAAAAATAGTAACGTCGAATGGCAAAAAGGTATCTTTTTAGATACAAGGTTAGGAGTCGGAGTGAAATAAATGCTGACTCACCGATTGGTCCGTCTCCTTCTTCCAGGTCCGGTTGGTCCATAATATGCCTGAACATGGGTAGTAAAAAGGCGACCGTCTTCCCACTTCCGGTTTTGGCAATTCCGATTAAATCTCTTCCGGACATAATTGCGGGAATCGCTTGAGACTGAATTGGTGTCGGCTTTTCATAATTATGTCTGGATTGCAAAGAAAGACAAAAAGAAAAGCAGTTCTACAATTTAGATCAGCAAGATGACCCGATGTTGCAGGTAGTTAGATCGCTTCTTACACACTTGAACCACGTCTTCCTCAGTCTACCCCACTCTCTAGTCTCCAAGATATCCAAACGTGTTATCGAATTGATGTAAGGTGACACGCTAATCTTAGAATTCTAACGGAATCTTAATTTAACCGTATGTGGAAAACTCCGTTTTTAACACTAATTTAAGACAATCACGCTCAATATTGCTACACATCTGATAGTTATTTTTTACTATTCTATTTTTTTTATGATCCACTCACTCATTATCCAGGTTTATCGTCTATGTTCCCTTTGACAAGAGGTTCGACGTTGTCTGGCTGTCTTTATGCTAAGTCTCCGATGATCACGATTGTGGGGATTCAGTCTCCATTCACCAGTTTACGGTCTTGCCTGATGGTTTCTTTCTTCCTAGGGCGCCTGGCTTTCTTTTTGGTGTCCAGTCTTAGGTCTCTGCATGTTGCTTCTTTCAACATGCCTGAACTAGCGAAGATGACAGTTTGCGCTTATTAAGACATCGAGTTTTGGAACGCCAATTACTCAAGTAGAGTGTCTGACCTAATGTTCTGGATCTGGTCCGGCTTTACGTAGCATATCCACCTAATCATTGCCGTGTCATTTCTCTGGAGTCGAGCAAGTGAGGGCCCGACATTCACTGCCACACAACATCACGCTTCTTACGCAGCTATCATAGACCTTACCCCTTACATTAACGAATAAAATTGCAAAAGAATATATTTATTCTCATCATCGAAAGGGTCTTTCAGTGAAAGGACATTATCCGTTTCTAGGAAGTTATTTTGATTTATGGAATCTTAAACTAATGGACGACCCAATATTATTAAATTCGCACAAAAAAATAAAGAAAAAACTTCTTTCGCACACTCGTTCTGACAGATTTACCTCTCCATGGTGTATCTTCGACGCAACATAGGTCGATACGTCTTCTCTCAAGAAACTCGACGATCTCTCTTCATATTCCTCGCAAGCTTCTAACATTCAAACCGCACAGTCTGAAGTCCGACAAATTTACTTTCCATAATTAAGTGAGGCAAAAAATTTTTTACGGCGAGATGCCCCTCCTCGTGATAACCCAGCGAGGTGATGGGATTGAGTGTTTCTATGGTGATTGCCAACAAAAGCTAAAGAGCGCTTCACCCGCCGCGCCCCTTTTTATCATGACTGAAAAATTGAAAACTTACTTTTTTAAAGCTTCCATGATTTTTTTACTGACTCCGCATTGAGCCCAGGTACGGATCGGCTTCGGACATCCCTTTCCATTGACTTTAATTCCTTCTAGGTCGAGTTTTAGCTGGTCAACTTCTACAAAACATGGATGAGAAGAAAAACGATAATATTCAAAATGACAATCAAAGAGTTTTGGAGGGTAGTGCATGCTTGGCCTAACGGATACTGTTGTAAACATTCACAATGTTGCATATTTAGTGGGGGGGGGTGCACAGATGCATGTTAAAAACGGCAGGCCTGCAATGGGAAAAATAGTTAGCTAAGAGAGAACACGATGAAAGTTCCATTCCATGTTAGGCACATGAATGAAGAAGAGAAAGTATTTAAAACGAAAAATAAATGCAGAAAAAAAATCTAAAAATTGAGAATTTGAGAAATAAATAAATTTCTTTTTCGGTTTCCGTCTTACCCATTTGAGTCATTTTGGCAATTTCAGGAACTTCCACGTAAAAGTTCTTTCGGAAAGGGGCATAATAAATCCGACTGTGGTCGACCAATGTCAATTCCTGTAAAAAAAACAAAAAAAAAAAAATAAAATAAGCGTCATACTCTCGGTGAAACAAAAATTCACTCGTTAGAAACATCGCTATCAAATTTTGGATAGTCCGCAGCACAAAGGGATTGAGAGACAAGGAAATGCGTTGAGAATATTTTGAATGAATGAGAATTTATTCTCATTCAAGTTTCGTTTTGGAAGATATAAAAACGTACATGAAAACAAGACAAAAAACAATATTGAGCTGAAATGCAGTCACGCTAGTAGACATGAAATTGCCGAAAACGGAAAACAAATTAACCGTACTTTCTTTTTTTTCACCATTCCAGCCATCGTAGCATCCAAATCTTCTTCTTCCTCTTCCGAAGAATACTGCAAGAAAAACAAAAATACATTTTCGTTTAGATGATAAAATAAAATTCTTCAGCTTAAAAATAAGACAAAATGTATATTCATAAAGTTGGGCCATTTATCGCACTGGTAGCTAGATTAAAACGTCAAATTCATATTCACAAGAAAAACTAAAAAAAATTAAGACGTAACGGTTGAATGATTTATGTATTTTCACCTTTTTAAAGAAGGAAAGATGAAGATAAAAAATTGCATAAAATTACATAAAATTGATACAAATTTTATTACATCGAAAGTTCAGATGCAAGGAGTTACACTAATCCTTCATAAAGATTTAAACCATGGTTTTTCAAAGATAAAACTCTTCTCGTCAGAGGATAAAATTCGGTAATGTGATAAATATTACCCGTTCCATTTCACTTTGAAAAATGAAGAAATAACAGGAAAGGTTGGGGATAAAGAAATAAATGGCTGAGAGGGAGAATGGTAGCAGTATTGAGTAGCCATTGTCGAAGACAAAAGGGGACGCTATGGTGCAGATAGCAAAATAGCAAAAGTTTGTAGATTTGGAGAAAAGTTTAAAAAAAAATTTTTTTTACAGGGTTTCAAATAAAAGGCAGAGGGTTAAAAAATATCTCACTTGGTCCGTAAGGATTCGTGTCTCCGTTTTGTGTATAATTCCGTAGAATTACAAGAATTTTCACCTTTTTATAAATAAAATTTATATATATATATATTTTTATCTATTTACATTCAGAAATTTAAATGTGAGAGTAAAAAAAACCCAAAAGACTGAGGGGTTTAAAAATCAACATCATGTGAAATACTTATTAAAAATTTAAAGAAGAAACAAATGTTTTCATGAAAAGAAAAACCATTACCTCCATTGCGTCAACGTTATTTTCCATTAATTCCCCTTTCAATTTGCCAACGTCTTCCTTTTTCTTGACCGTGCCGGTGATCATCGTCACTTTACCGGCATTTGGGGCAGTACTGGCTGACACGGGTTGCTGCAAAAAGAAAGGAAACAGAGTGACACACAGACAATCAATATGAATAAGAAACAGATTGGGGCTGGGTTAGGGTTAACTGCATACAAAGAAATACTACGAGGGTGGGATAGGGTTAACTGCATACAAAGAAATACTACGAGGGAGGGTTAGGGTTAACTGCATACAAAGAAATACTACAAGGGAGGGATAGGGTTAACTGCATACAAAGAAATACTACGAGGGAGGGTTAGGGTTAACTGCATACAAAGAAATACTATGAGGGAGGGTTAGGGTTAACTGCATACAAAGAAATACTACAAGGGAGGGATAGGGTTAACTGCATACAAAGAAATACTACGAGGGAGGGTTAGGGTTAACTGCATACAAAGAAATACTACGAGGGAGGGTTAGGGTTAACTGCATACAAAGAAATACTACAAGGGAGGGATAGGGTTAACTGCATACAAAGAAATACTATGAGGGAGGGATATATCCACGCATGTGTGTAGTTTGAATCTGCCTTGTTTGGTTTACGGCATATCAACCATCTATGGGTTATTTGATGCTGAATAAAGCTGTCAAATAGAATTCTATAGGTAGGATTATATTTATATTCCTGGAATAAACTGCTGTTAGAATGCATTGCTCCTAGAATCGATTACTTCTTGAGTATGCCCACACCCAAGCTGGGAAAAGATTCCGACTTCTTTCAAACCAATCGCACTAGTTTTGTGTTGATTGCAATAAAGTTGTCAAATAGAATTCTATAGGTAGGGTAATTATATTTATTCCTAGAATATATTGCTCTTAGACAACCCGAATATATTGCTCTTAGACAACCCGAATATATTGCTCTTAGACAACCCGAATTTTCTGCAATTCTAGCTTCATTGATAGTCCCTATTTACTTTCCTCCCCACACGGGCAGAGTTAGATAAGGTTGGTTTTTAATGTAGGGACAATCCAGCTCCCCCCAAAAGGGCACTCTTGATTGGGACATAAATAAAAATTGCCTCAGTCTAGAAGGATCTCTTTCTCACTGACAGAGGACAGAAAAAATGAACTCAGCTTGAAATACAATTACACCCAAATTCAAGTAAGAAAGTCAAAATTAAGAGAAATACATGGGAAGGAGACAGGAAGTCATTCTTTGATGAAACAAAAGTAATCTAATTCCCCTATCCTCATCGTTTGAAGTCTTTGCTTTCAGCAATTTGTCCGAATCAGCATTTTCTTATTTAAAAAGAAGTGGATTTTGACCAATAAGTGGAGAACTCACATAAATGGAGGCTTTAGCGATTTAAGTGGAAATCTGCTTTTTCAGAATTAAGAAACAAAAGTGGAATTCCGCTAAAAAGCGGAAAACTCGCATCCTGTTTACTTTTTACAGAAAAAGAAAAAGAAGAAAAGTAAATATAATCGCTAGAAAAAAGTAGAAAAAGAAAAAAAAAGAATTTAAAAAAAGAAGAAAAAAAGAAAAGTAAATATAATCGCTAGAAAAAAGTAGAAAAAGAAAAAAAAAGAATTTAAAAAAAGAAGAAAAAAAGAAAAGTAAATATAATCGCTAGAAAAAAGTGGAAAAAGAAAAAAAAAGAAAAAAAAAGAAAAGTAAATATAATCGCTAGAAAAAGAAGTAGAAAAAGAATTAAAAAAGAAAAAAGGTGAAAAAGAAGAAAAGGATAAAAAAGAAAAAGAAAGAAAAAGAAAATGAAAAAAAGAAAAAAGTAAAAGTAAATATAATCGCTAGAAAAAAAGTAGAAAAATAAGAAAAAAAAAAAAAGAAATAGAAGAAAAAGAAGAAAAGTAAATATAATTGCTTACCCCGTTTTCTGTTTTCTGAGTCGGTTCCTGTTTATCGGTGTTTTCATCACGTATCTTTTTCACTTCTTCATTTACGCCCTGTGATTTGAAAAACCAAAAAGACGGAACAAAATCATTTCAATTTAGAAAATTAAAAAAAAAAAAGGGAGCTAATGCTTGAACGGCTAATAAGAAACAACAATGAAGAATTATGAGAAACTTTTCCAAACACCAATTGTCATGGCTGATAGGAACCTTCCCGAGAGTCCAACGTTCAAACTTCACGGCATAACGTTCTCAGTTTAACATGAATTGGAATAAATACATAGAAGATACTGCCAAGTCTGCTGCAAAGAAGGTGGGCTCCCTCTACCGGGCTAGAAAACACCTCACACCTGCCAGTGTCCTATCTCTATAAAGCCACCACCATTAGCCCATGCATGGAGTATTGTTGCCACATCTGGGCTGGTGCACCAACCACTAGTCTCTCCCTCTTGGACAGGGTACAAAAACGAGTCTCTCACCTACGGCCCACGCAGTCTATCATGTTCCCGCCCCTGTCCCATCACCACGATGTTGCATCTCTATGCTTGTTTACAAAACTACTCCCATGGAATGTGCTATGATTAACTTACTGCACCCCCCCTCCCCCAAATCCGACTAGCAGCAAAATCCCACCCTTTCACTGTCGAGGTCCCCAGACACAGAAAACTTTCGACTCTAATAGCTTTATTTTATCGAACCACTTGCCTGTGGAATTCCGTCTTTGCTCCGTTTCCCCGACTGCACCAATATGCAGAAATTTAAATGTAACGTGAAGAAACATTTTGCTGCACAACTCCCTACTTCAGATGCCCCCATATAAATGTGGCCCTTAATCACAGCAGACCCTTACATCTCAGTGGCAATTTGTACTGGTTGGGGGTGAATAAAAAAATTTAAAAAGAAAAAAAGAAAAAGAAAAAAATTAAAGAGAGAGAGAGGGGGAGAGAGAGAGGGGGAGAGAGAGAGAGAGAGGGAGGGAAAGAGAGAGGGAGAGAAAGAGAGAGGGAGAGAGAAAGAGAAAGAGAGAGGGAGAGAGAAAGAAAGAGGGAGAGAGAAAGAGAGAGGGAGAGAGAGAAAGAGAGAGGGAGAGAAAGAGAGTGGGAGAGAAAGAGAGTGGGAGAGAAAGAGAGTGGGAGAGAAAGAGAGTGGGAGAGAAAGAGAGAGAGAGAGAGAGAGAAGGAGAGAGAGGGGAGTGGGAGTTGTAAGGTCCTCCTACCATCATGTAAGCATCCAGAGGATCTATTTCATCCTCGGCGGCAATGTTGTCCTTCTTCACCTCCTCTTCGTCATCATCCTCATCATCTTCCAGGCTCCATTTCTTCGAGGGGAGGGAAAGGTTGATAGGGATGAGCGTCTGCTTCTTCTTCCGCTCGGCTCTCCACTTTTCAATTCGTTCACGACGTCTCTGCATTTCCATTTCAAGACGTTTCTGCTCGTCTTCCTAAAAACAAAAAAAAATGAAGAAAAAAGAAAGATCATCAAATAAAGAAAACACCCGTGGTGGAGGCCGTGGCAAACTTGTAGTGTCAAAGCTGTGCTGTCTGGAACTCCAATTCCTGGCAGATAGATATGGCACTCAGCAACCCAGCTAACAGGGCTTTGGTGAAAATCCAGGAATAGTCAACGTCATGATAACCTTAAAATTCTCGTACAAATTTCAGACAATCTTTTTCATAATTCACATTTTGACTTTGTGAAATCATTTAAATTTGGAATGATGTAAATAATAAAAAGAGCTAGAGAGAGGAGGGAGAGGAAAAGGTGGTCTATTATAACATCACAATGTATTCTAGCTTTGTGAAGTCCCTTGACTTTGTAATCCTTATAAAAACATGATTAACAACTAATGTCAAAGTTAAGAAATTATATATATACTATACAGTCTTGTGGACGCATCAAAAACCGACCTGAAGAATCAAGTTTTGGATTATGCGGACTACTGTTCTCATCTTGGATGTTATTATCACAATTTTGATCAATATAAGCTCCGACCTCTTTCAGATGCGTTTCGTCGAACTGAGGAATCTGTACGGAATTTCTAACATACTTAATCCACGGAGATAGCTTGCTTTCGTTCCATCAGCCATGACCGGGTAGAAGTCTTAAGTAATTTGTAATTGTATTCTTTGTATCACCTGTACTGAGAATTGAACCTTCAACCCCTGGAAGACTATCACTTAGAACTAATTATTTAGCACCTATATCCGTTACGCCACGAGTCCTTGATGAGAACAGTAGCCTGAATAATCCAAATTATCAATCCTCATCTCAAAAATTCCAAAACATAGCATCGACTTTTGTTTACCTTATCAAGGGGTTCTTCTTTAACTTTGGATTCATCTTCAGAAGGGATGACCTTTTCAGCACTTGGTGACCTACTGGATACGACCTTCGGAGGGGATTTTGAACGCGAACGCGAGCGTGACCTTTTGCTTCTCGGAGAATGTTTATCCCGTCTACAAGATAGAGAAAGAGAGAATCACTTTTAAAGATGGAAACGGAAATTACTATTTGGATCTGTGTCCCGGTGTTATCCAGGAAAATGAGTAAACCAAGAAACTTTTGCTCCCAGTTATGTTTTTTTTTTGGAAGGGGGTGGAGGGTGGAGGGTACTCACTGGTTTGTTTGCTTGGCTACAGCATGTCCATGTAATTTTTTGGTGGAGGGGGAGGGTGTTTTTACTTTAGAATTTATAACTGGATCGCAACTTGTTGAAAATCGTAAAATCGGTTCTCTCTATCGATCCAACCACTTTCTCACACCTGAGGCTATTCTCTATCTCTACAAATTAACTATCAGACCATATATAGAATACTGTTGTCATATTTGGGCTGGTGAATATCTGTCCCATTTGAGGGTTCTTGATAAGGTGCAGAAACATATCTGTAATTTGATTAACCCTACATTTCTTTTTTTCTCTGCACCCTCTCTCTCACAGACGTGATGTTGCTATTCTTAGTCTTTTCTATAAATACTATTATGGCATGTGTTGGTTAGAGTTATGTGATCTGTTCCCTGCTTCCTTTGTTCCAGCTCAGTTGACTTGTTGGTCTTCATCAATTCGCTGTTTTGATACCTCATAGTAATACAGCTTCTTATTTCAGTAGCTTTTTTCCAAGAACTGAAGACTGGTGATAGTAGGTACCTCACTATCTACCAAACTCCAGCCTCTGTCCAATCGCCGCAATGTTGCATCCTTGTACTTCTTTCACAAGTACTTCAATAGAACGTGCTCCGATGAACTTGCTGCTCTGGTGCCCACACAACGTAAATGCACCTGACCAACCAAATCCCATCCATTCACTGTGGAGGTCCCCAGATGTCGAAGAGCCTTCTACTGCAATAGCTTCTTTTCTCGAGCTTTGGAACCTCCCCACCCCCCCCCCCCCCTCTGCTCCCAGGACTGTACAGACATGCAGAAATGTAAAACTAATGTGAACAAGCATCTCGCTGCACAGCTCCCAATTTAGGATGACCCCCAAAACTTTCACCCTAATTCTCCATAACCCCTTATGTATACAGTGGCAACTTGCCTTGTTTGGGGTAAGCTATGTCAAAAAAAAAAGAAAAAGAAAAATATGTTAGAAACTATTGTTTTATTATGTGAAGCTAAAATTGGTGTTTTAATCTCACTGTTGGAGCAGGAAATGCTGCAACTTTATAAGTACAGAGAAGATAAAAAACAACACATACGTGCAATCAGCTAACCTAATCTGTCAAAAACGGGAAAATAATACCTTAGATTTGATAATTTGATTTAGCATCAGAACACAGCATCTTTTCTGGAAAACCGATACAAAACTCCCCGGACAACGCTTCTAAGACACAAATGAAAAGCAACGGGCTCAGTACAGAACCCTGGTGTACTCCTACTTTAACATTAAATCTGTCACTAAATGTGCGATTAATTCTAACCCGACGACTTTGAGCGTTTCTGTACATTACTTGAACAACCTTCACCAACCACTCATTTGCCCCCAGTTACGAAAAGTCCACCAGACAGCCTCCTTTGGCACTGTCAAAAGCTTTCTCTCAATCGACAAAAACAAAATGCCGATTTTTCTTCCTCTTATCAAGGTAGTTTTCGGGCATTTATCTCAGGACCAGTTGGAATTTGGCCAGGCATAAAACCAAACTGCATTTCATCTCTGCATATCTGGCTTCTTACTCAATTATTTTCTCGATCACTTTCAAGATATGCAATCATAATAGCACCTGCTCCACTCTGTGCTCCAATGCTATCAAAATCTTCTGAATAGCTTCGCCATCTAAATAGATATACTTGAGTTCTCATCCATCTCAGTTGTCTTACCCTTCTTGCACACAAACTGGTCATTCTCGCTCAACCTATCAGCATCGCAGTCTTTTGTTATCCCCTGTGCATTCGGCGGACGCAATACATTAAAAACTTGTCAGCCTCACATAAAACAGTAGTTCAGATATAATCCGAAAACCGAATCGAATCAATTCTGAGCTTGAAAAAAATGTTTCCAAAAGTCATGGGAACTGTGCTCTTAGACAAGGTCCAAAAAAGAGTCGACAACTTAATAGGTCCCTCACTATCCACCAAGCTCCATCTCTGTCCCATCGCCGCAATGTTGCATCTTTGTGCCTGTTTTACAAGTACTTCAATGGATTGTGCTGTGATGAACTTGTGCACTAGTGCCCCCTCGACGTAAATTCGCTTGACCAACCCGACAATCAGCCAAATCCCATCCATTCACTGTGGAGGTCCCCAGATGCTGAAGAGCCTTCTACTCCAATAGCTTCTTCCCTCATACTGCCGGCCTCTGGAACTCCTTCCCTGCTCCCCGTTTCCCTGACTATACTGATATGCAGAAATGTAAATAGACATCTTGCTGCACAGCTTCCAACTTAGGATGACCCCCAAAACTTACACCCTAATTCTCAGTAGCCTCTACAGTGGCGGCCTGCCTTGTTTGAGGGTGAACTATGTTAAAAAAGAAAGAAAAAAAAAAGGTACTATTTTTTAACCACGGAAGAGAAAACTTAATATTTTGATGTTTATTTACACTCTCTTCTCAATCTTACCGCCTTTCTCTCGAAGAAGGACGCGCCCTTCTTACATGCAGCCTCTCTCGGGATCGACTTCTCCGCTCCCTTTCCCGACTGTGTGATCGTTTTCTGTCTCTTGATCTGGATCTGCGTAAGCGTCGAGATCTGTCAGGACTCCTCGACCGGCTACGATGCCTTCTCTCAACAGACCTGCTCCGCGAACGGCGACGATAAGACCTGAATAAGTAAAAAAGAAGAAAAAAAAAAAAAATCAATAAAAAACTATCGATACATTGTTGTTAAAAGTTGAAAATGCCAAGTTTGTCATAAAATTTTAATAAAGGATCGAACCTTCGATATCAATGTCCATAGTCTGGAGTTTTACCTCTGGACCATGACGCCCTGCCTGGAAATGTGTACGACTTTTTTCACCTAAATATTCTATGCATTTTTATGTAATTTTCTTTTTTGAACCTATATATATATATATATATATATATATATATATTTTCTTTATTTTATTTTTTTTAATAAATATATATATATTCTTTGTTTTTTAATAAATATATATATTTTTTCTTTATTTTATTTGTTTTTTAATAAATATATATATTTTTTCTTTATTTTTAAAATAAATATATATGTATATATTCTTTATTTTTTTAAAAAATAAATATATATTTTTAATTTTTTAAAAATATATATCTTTAATAAATATATATATATATCTTTAATAAAATATATTTTTTTTAATGAATATATATATATTAATAAATATATATATTTTTAAATATATATATATATTTTTTAATATATATATACATTTAAAAAAAATAAATATATATTTTAATAAATATATATATATATTTTTTTTAATACATATGCATATATATATTTTTAAATAAATATATACATATATATATATTTTAATAAATATATATATATATAAAGATGGGTCATTCATTTAAAAGCATTGGTGGATCAGTATTATTAAATTTGAAAATAGAAGCCTTTATCAATGCAAGATTACTTTATTATTATTTTTTTTTACTTTAATCTTATTAATTTCGAAATAATATTCCTTTTAAATTTATATATATATAAAAGGAAATAGTAGTTTATATATATATTTTTTGTTAATAAATATATATATATATATACATATTTATTAAAAAATATATATATATATATTCATTTATTATCGTTTAAAAAAAAAAGAAAGAAACATTCTTAGGAGTCGATGGGGATTGAACCATCAACATCTCGGTCTTCTTTCTGTATCGCTAACCATTGCGCTGAAGAAACAGAGTATTTCCGTAGGTCTGTTCAATATTGTCACAGATGGACGATTTCGAAAAATGCCAACTTTGTGGGTATCTTGTTGCATATTTTTCAAGTTTTAGCTGAACATACAAACACACCTTTTCTTTTTTATATAGGAGATTTTACAAGATTCCCAATCAAAACAGAAAAAATATGGCTTAAAAACTTGGGTTTTTAATTATTGGAAACATTTCTTGTCCCAGTTGCTATAAAGTTATTCATATTAGAATAATTGGTGTCGAATCAAGATACTGTCTTTAAAAGAAGTTAAGGGACGAAGGAGAAAACATTTGTTTTGTCCCTGGCTAGGCGTGACCGTGTGGAACCAAATTTGCTGTTTAGGTCGTCTTTCTACTGGGTTTTTGGCCTTCCTCGTGGTCTTTTCCCATTTCCTTGAGGTCCGTTCTGTCACTCTAGATGTCCACCTGTTGTCTGGAGATCTCGAAAGATAAACTGCCCATCTATGTTTAGCTGTTCGTATGGTGGTGAGGTTAGGGTTTACACCAGTTTGCTGTTTGATCCAAGTGTTTCTTTTTCTTCGTGGTAGAATGATGCCACACATAATGATTTCCATTTTGCGATTCTTAGCTTTTTTTTTTTGCTGCATTATTAAATGCACATGTTTTACCACCATATCACGATACAAATAAGAAAAGAAAATTCACATTTTGTGTTAAAAATAAAGTTTATGGTGCTTGTACAGAGAAGCGTCCGTATTAAATTATCAATAACACAAAAGAAAAAACATTATTATATACTTACACAGCAGATTTAAATAAGTATCCTCAACAAAAAGTAGGAAAAATGATCGAGTAGAATTTTAATTAAAAATAAAAATCAGTTTCATCGTATTTTGTTGACTGCCATTGATTTATTACTTGTTAATATGACAGACTGAGTTGTCTCCCCCTGAATTTCATGTTTTTCGCTCGAATCAATGGCCGAACCCGATTAAACGATATAACAGATTTTTAGTTTTTATTACAATTCTACTCGATAGTTTTTGCTAATTTTTGGTGTACAAACCCATTTTTGCTTGATACATAAGTATTTCAAAAAGTTTTCCGGTTAATTTAATTGGAACTGCAATTTTCAGTGTTTTTTTCATATGTACCCTCATCTGTACAAGCACAAAGTTTATTTTCAATAAAGTAACATTTTGGCCAAAACATTGTAATAAAATATAGTTTTATTATTATGTTCGTTTTATAACATTTTAAATTAAAAAAATAAATCGCTGTCAATTTCAGAAATTATATTTTATTACAATTTTTGACCCAAATGTTACTTTATTTAAAAAAACTAGTTTATTACAATGTTTTTCTTTCAGAAACTACATTTTATTAAATTAATGAATTTATTAAAATGTTTAATCTATTGGTCATTACTTCCTGTGGATTATCTGCCGCTGTTTACTAAACTGCACAAGTGCCGAACTTTCTTTTATTACAATGTTTTTCTTTCAGAAAATATATCTTGTTTTAATCTCTTGGTTGTTACTTATTGTGGATTATCTGCCGCTGTTTACTAAACTGCACAAGTTCCCTATTTATTTATGTTTATCATCTTTAGAAATTGAGTTAGAAAATATTAATAGAACTTTTTAAATCCAATTTGTTAAAATCTTTTTGATAAAAATAAATATTTATATTGAACAATTGAACAAGGCGAAAATAATATCTAAAACATTTGCAACATTCTTCCGAAATACGAACAAGGAACGATTCTGACGTAAACTTAAAACATTTATAATACAATTTGTTTTTAATATTTACCTGCTTGGCATTTTTTTTTCACGATGAGTTAATAAATAATAAATAAACGATTTGTCAACTCCTAGGTTAAACGCATTTACAAGTAAGAGTCGCCATTTTGGATAACGAACGAAAATAAACCAAGTTTCGTATAACGACACTCGGTTATAAAAAATAGTTTTAACAACATTTTCACGATTTTAAGAAAGAAAATACTTTTATATAGAATATTTCTTCCATAATTTATATTATATTATTCGTAAATAAATGTTTTTAGACTAAGTTTAATAACTGACGTAAAGCTAGAGTCCACTTTACGGCTGTGCGCATGCGTTTTAACTACTTCCGCTGAGACACACGTGTTTTCAAATTTTAATCGAATCTCGCCGAACCTCCACTGTAAGTTTGTTTTTTATTTTATTTCTTTCTTTATTTTATATATATAATTAATTAATTTTATTCCACCCAATTTATAAGTGTATCATTATTTATTCAACTCGTTATATCCGATAAATTTGGCTTTAAATATTGCTGACTGAGAACAAACCAAGTTTTTATGATGTACTTTTTATTTTTTTAGTTCCACGTGGGAACCTCAACATTTAAAAGTTTACACCTGTTAACTGCATTTTTTTTTTTTCAGTTCAATTTTTTTTTTTTTTTAATCAATTATGTTTGGTAAAAATAAAGATCGACGGTGTAAACATAATGCGATATAAAAAATTGTAGATAGGCGATGAAAATGGTTTTATGTTTTTTTCTTTCTTTTTCTTTAAACATTGTTAGGTATCTTTTACGACGCTCAGCAGAGTCGTGAACGGATTCAAGAAAACGAACGATAAAGTGATTAAAAACATAAATATGCAACAAGTAAAGGCGACCTAGGTCGAGAATAGATATTTTCTTACTTAGCTATGATATTTGTTTATATTTTTACATAGTATAGATGGGTTTTTATTAGATGTAAAAAAAAGGGTATATGTTACGAGACTCAGCAGAGGCGCGAACGGGGTCCAAAAAAAGAACGAGAAAGGGTTTAAAAACATAAATTTGCAACAAGTGAAGTTGACCTACGACGAGAATAGATATTTTTCTACTTACCTATGTAATTTGTTTTTATTTGTACGTATTATAAATGGGTTTTCATTAGATGTAAAAAAAAAATGTCTTGTTTTTTTTTTCCAACGTTTTCACAAAAATCAATATGGCCGCTCCTAGTGATTTCGTTAGTAATCCCCCCCAAATCGGCCATGTTTGTTTTCGAAATTACGGTGTCAAAACTATTGATTTCTAATAAATAGCACTTCAAACGGGTTTAAAATACAAACAAATATCACATGCAAGTTTGAAACTAACTTTTACAGCTTACAGTTACTTTTATTTGTTGTAATTTTTTTTTTTTGCGTTTTTACTCTGCTGAGTCTCGTAAAAGATTCCCTAAAAGTGACTATTGCCAATTGTAAGGTATCGTCAGCGATTTCAAAAAATGTCATTGGAAATAGATGTTTTATTTGTTAATGCGGAGTAACGTTTTTGAGCGCCTTTTTGACCAAAACAAAAGTATGGGAGCCTTTAACTTCCTGCATTAATACGTTGGCTCTTTGAATTCACATCTTAGGCAAACACTACTTCCGTCAGTACATTGTTAATTAGGTTGGCATCAGGAAGAGCATCCGGCCTCTAAATATCCTGCCTCAACTTGGGGAAAAGACTTCCAAAGAAAATGGGTCAAAGTTCAGGCTGTGTAGTTTATGGAAGCTTGCGAGAAGATGTGTTCAAGAAACTCAGTGGAAGTCAATTTCTAAAAGCTGAATATGATGAGACTGTTTGTACCATGTATATTTCTTTATGAAGCAGGTGAAGTGCCTTGATGGGCAATCCCCGAGAGATGGTGTCTCGATAAAACACCGGTTCCCATTCTATCACTGGGTTGGTGCGAGGAAGGGCGAACATCCGACATATAAAAATGTTACCTCAATTAAGTAAACGACTTCCAGAGATGCCAAAGAGCTTTCTACTCCGAAAGCTTCTTTCCTTGTGCTGCTGGACTCTGGAAATCCCTCCCTACCCCCTGTTTTCCTGATGGTACTGACATGCAAAAAAGACATCTCACTGCACAGCTCCCAATTACAGTCCCCCCCCCCCCCCAAAAAAAAAACTTTCACCCTTTTTCTCAGTAGCCCCTTACGTCTACAGTGGCGGCCTGCCTTGTTTGGAGTGAACTATGTAAAAAAAAAAGAAGTCAATTAAAGCTGTCCAACATCTGTTTGCATGTAAAACGGACGTTAAACAGAATATGATAATTGATCGTCATAAACTTCAATGATATTTTTTCATTTGAACTGGTGTGCAGAAGCGAAAGGTTTGTGAAACGCGGTGTTGACGGGTGCTTTAGGTAGTAAATATGATTGATTTAAAATAGCATTTCATTGCTAATTGAGGGTAAGCGTCAATCCTTTATGCGTTAATCCCGAGTTATGGTGGTGTCCGCAATGATTGATTTTTGTCTCCAGTTGACACAATTACGGGCTTGGTCCGGGTGAAGGCTGGTTTTACAGAGATTTTTGTGCAGGGTGTCCACCCATCTTATCATTGATCTTCCTCTTCGTCGCTTCCCGGCGAATTCTAATACAACAGCAAATTTCATGACCGTGTCGTTGGCCTTCGGCACATGTCCAAACCATCTGAGACGCCATTCCCTCGTATTGCCTTCAATCGGGTGCGATGCCGTAGCATTGCAGACATAGTTGAGCCGTGTAATTTCGAACATTCAGTGGAGCATTTTTGGTTTACCTAACGGCGAATCTTCGTTCTGCCTTCCTCGTTGTTGGTAAGCACTTGTATAAAGTGACAGGTTTCAGAACAGTCCAGTAGATGTTCGAATGTGAAAAATAACTGATTATTAACATTATAGAATTTGATTGCCTATTTTTCAAACAATCTAAAATTATGATGTAAACGTTTGTCATATGAATAAAAGTGTTACTACTTAACTATTGTTGGTCCCCCGATTTATAAAATCGGGGGACTTCTGTTTTGAGGCATGTCCGTACGGATTTTTCTTCGCAACCATCCATTGAATTTCTCTGAAATTTTGCATGAAGTTGTAACTTTAGTCAGGTTAGAAAGTGACATTCTCCGATTTAAAAAAAAAAATCTGGTTAGCCCCCCAGGGGATCAAAAGGCCCCGAAATGGAACAAAAAGACATTTTTTGCCCCATAACTTTTCATACATCCATTCAATTTCTCTGAAACTTGGCCAAAATGTGGAGGCAATTGTTCTGGATATAAAATGAGCATCCTTGACCACAGAAAAATTATGGTTCGCGCCCCCAGGGGGTAAAAAATGTCCCAAATTTATTGCATTTTACACTCGTCACATACAGAGGGGGACGACGCACGCGCGGCTTGTTAACTCTGATATTAAAGACAATTGTCACCTGTTCAGTACATCTTAGTACATTTATGCAGAACGTGTTTTTACCGAAAATTGTTTTCATTTTGGTTGTATAATTAATTGCATTTTGTAATTAATTACTTATTCTACATTGAAGTTTGTTTTTTGATTAATTGTGTTTTGTCTGTTAATTCATAAAAATATTTTTCCCTTTGTAGGAATATAATGGGGTTTGGTAATACAGGCAGAGGAGGCTATGGTGGTGGACGTGGCGGAGGAGGCGGCTATGGTGGTGGCCGTGGAGGAGGACGTGGGGGATTTGGTGGACGTGGCGGCGGCCGAGGTATGAACTGATATTTGTTTTTTGTCTATATGTGTGTGTGTGTGCTTTTTTATTTATTTAAAAAAGAAAATTCTTTTTGCGTTTTTTGACTTTAAACTGCAGACATATCATCCTCAAATTCAAACTGGATCATTACAAAAGTATCTTTCAACCCTAACCCCATACCTCAAATGAAAAAAGAAAAATTGCTACCTAATTTACTGCTATATTTGGTGCTTTAAACAGACCAAGAACTTTTCAAATCAAGGGACTAACTCGATCAAACACTGAACACTAATAAAAGCAACAGTTAGAAGGCGAAGTTGGTACGTACAAATTCACCAGTATGAAACCATTGATATGACATAATTCAATATGTCAATATTGTAATATATTTATTTAATAAATATAATTTAAAATAAGACGAAAGGAAAAGAGTAATGGAGCTCTATTGTAAATTTTTCGGTGCTTCTTTAAAGACGTGGTTGAAGCGGGCAGAAATATAAAAGGGGGAGATAATTCAAACTTTTTTTGTGGGGTGGGGGTTCAAATCTGATTTCTCACAAAATGGGCGCAAACGATTTGAACTTAGAAGACCTGTTGTTTTTACTTAGAGATAATTGCAAAATAATTGACTTTTTGCAAGCACACAGACTTATTTCAAGTGGCAAGACTTGCATCTGTGGCGCTGAGATGAGACTTATTCCATACGCAACTAGAAGCAATGGATTTGTGTGGCGATGCCCAAATTTGACATGTAGGAAGAAGGTGTCCATTAGACGAGGAAGTAACCCTAACCTTTTTTTATTTATTTGATGCTTAAGACTAACATCGCCTGAAGATGATTTGACAAATCAAATCGAAAGTACTCAAGAAAAAGGAAAGAAAATGGAACAAGTACTCACAAAACTTACACCAATTTGGACTATTAAGAAAATTGGAGAAAAAGTCTTATCAAGCAAAAACAGTGTTATTTAATAATGTTTACCTATATATATATATATATACTAGAAAAAAAAATGTAAACTATTGGGTCACCCAGTGAGCTCCAGTTAGATTGTATGGATTAGGAGGTAATGCCTGGGAAGATTGCCTCCAATGACTGAACCATACCTAATTCAGACAAAAAGGGCTAGGTCTTTTGCGAACCCAGTCCTGTAATCAGAATGATATGAAAAAAAAAAAGTCTTCAAGGCCAGTTAAATTTTTCTAAATGAAAAGACAAAATCCAAATTTAGTCTCTGTCTACAGCTTAAATACTTGTACAAACTTTTTGGTTATCGTATAGTTTTGCATTCGCACGCCCCTATTCGGAATTTGTAGCCATAGGCCGACATCAAAAGACTGCCTCTCCTGCACCAAGCGGTCATAAACAATGTTTTAAGTATAATTTAGACGGTTTCAAACCAATATTATTACACACTAAAAATAAAAAAATTTTTTACATTTAATTATTTGATGGCTTTCATAATTAATTAAAAATTCCATTTTTAATTGATTTTTAATTTTCATTTAAAAAAATTATTCCAGCAAATTTTAATAAATTTTAATTATTTTTTCCCTCCAAAAGATTTTATGTGACTTTTTAGTGTTAATTGTGACCGCTTGGTGCAGGTAAGGCAGTCTCTTGATGTCGGCCTACATCCATGGCTTCAGAATAGGGACATAGGAGCTAAAAATTTCAAGATAACCTTCTTTTCTTGTTGTCTTCGTAAGTAGAGGAGGTTTAAACGAAAAAGATCAAAGGAAACCTGATTAATTTACCATTTAATAAACAGAAAGAGTGACGGAAGGGAGAGTGATAGACACAGTATAAAATAAGAGCCCAACTAAATAATGGATGGGTCACTTAATAAGTAAAAAAAATACATTTCTTTACTCTGAATTTAAAATAATTTACAGTATATCATTTTTGAACAATGGTAACGATCATTTATTTTTCTACTGGGCTTTTCCATGACTCGTTTTTTTTTTTTTTTTTTTTTTTTTTTTTTTTTCAATAGTGGTTTCATGTACCCCCCTCCCTCCCAAAAAACCTACTTTTTTTTTCGCCATAAAACTGAACGTACATGATAACATTTCTGATCAATTCATAATTAATCAAGGGCAATAACTCTAAATTTTGAAAATCTTAGTTACTCCCCTTGAATGTCAACTGGTGGTAACAATTTCGATATGAGAAAAATTTACAGCGTGCAGACGATATTCGGTTGCCATTTTCAGCTGCTAAATTTATGCATATTCTTACAAAATATATTTTTTTCCTTTCGCTATCAGTCGTGTCTTCATGAAAACGGAACATATTTCCATTCTTTTTTTTGTTGGAATAATTGATTATAGACAATTTTAAAACTCCATATTTTTTTTAAGAGATACAGCGTTCTTGGAATCTGTGGCAGAAGGATAAATAATGAGATTTCAGACTTCCTCAGTGTCAGCAGGTAGATGGTAGAAAGGAATCGAAAAATTTAAGGCGGCATCAGAGAGATGTCATGGCACGCCACTTGTTCCCTGATGACCTCAGATTGAACACCGATGGATGCAGTTGTGTTCTCAGCAAGGTAGTGAAATTGTAGATCGACCAGGTAGCTGCAGGTATGCCATATGTGTGCCAGCAAAACTCAATTTTGTCGGCCATACATCACCTGACATTTGGTCTCCCAGTTCACCTGACTCCGCAACTTCTTTGTGTGGTACGTAGTGGAATGAGACCGTGACAAATCCAGCTTCACGACAAAAGGTGAGGTAAAAGCCAGGAAACTTTAGGAACAGAAATCAGAAACTAGTGACAAAGGTCTATGGCCGGTTCCAAGGTTGCTTTGGGATAGTTATCAAAATCAAAGTGGATTTATCAAATAAATTCGGCAGAACAAATCATGAAGACAAACTGACGACTCCGCAACCCTTGTTGTAGGCACAGGTTTTGAATTAGAATTTTGGGTAAAATAGTTTTAGTTTGTACTTCATTTTATTTTTCATTGTATGTTTTATTTATTTATTTTTTCTTCCTGTTTAGGAGGTGGGCGATTTCAAGATTATGGTCCACCAGATCAAGTTGTGGGTGAGTATTCTTTTAAAAATATATCCTATACTTATCAATAATGATTTCTGAAGAAAATTTTTTTTTTTTTCCTGCCATGTTTTCGATCAAGGTTGTTAGTTTGTGCAGAGCCTAGCATCCACATTGCTTGACCAAGCGTCACCAAACTTGATCAAAATATCGGTCATGGTCAAACTTGGAACCGTTTTACTTTTGGAATACCTAGGTGATAGTCACGAAAAAAGTGAAAGTCACAATAACTCTGCTAGTCTGTCTCTTCTATAAATACTATTTATTTCTATAAATGTTCTTCAGAATTGTCTAATCTATTCCCTGCTTCCTTTGTTCCAGCTCGTTTGACTCATTGGTTTAGTGGTCTTCAAAATTTTCTGTTTTGATACCCTGATATAATACAACTTACTATTCCATTAGCTGCTTTACAAGAACTGCAGGCTTGTGGAACTCTCTTCCTGCTGATTGTTTTCTTCCTATCTATAGCCTTAGTCTTTTCAAGACTACGGTCGATAGGCATCTCCTGTCTTTGCGATAATCATCTTTTTTTTCTTCTTAGCAGTTTTTAAATCTGGTAAACAGCTGATGATCCCCGTTTTAATATTTCACGCTTAAGTTAAGGTCCCCTGTTTTTGTTTCACTGTTAGATACTTAACCCCCCCCCCCCCTTTTTTTAAATGAATTTTCCAACGAATGCTAGTCTGCGATGTCTTGGATTTAGTTAGTTTCTCTTGGAATTTAAATTGCATTTTCCTTTTCTTTTTCTTTTTTTTTTTTGTTTAAAATGACGCAAAGCTTCTTTAGACAATATATAGATATAGATAGATATATGTGCTTCTTTCTCTTTCTCCCTCTCTGTATGTGTGCTTGTCTCTAACTCTTTTAACGGCTGTTACAGTTTTTCAATACTGTACTGATAGTCGGGGTCCATTTTATAAAACATTCACATAGCGAACAGAACACGCCTTAATAATTAGCATGATGTTTTTAATGTTTTGATACTGTACCAATAGTCTCGGACCTTTTTTACGATACATTTATATGGCGAAGAGGGCGTAAGTACGAAAAACCATATAAAGAAATTTCATACCTCGTTTATTTAGTGTTTAATCTTCGGTACTCAAAAGAAATTAGATTCTCAAATGTAGATTTTATAGTTTGAGAATTATTTACTTATTTCGTTCCTAATTTATTTCAGGCATAAGCCGTCTTCATAAATAATCATAAAATTTTTTTTTTTTTTTCACCCCCAAATAAGGCATGGGGGCCACAGATTTATATAGGGGTAACCTGGAATGGGAGTTGGGTAGCTAGAATCATTTTCTATCCTCTCATAATATTCTTCATCATTCAACTATGATTCTATCCATCTCTTAATCCTTGAGTGGCCTTTGGCCTTGACAACTGGTGAGTATATTAATGAAGAGATGCCAGCAAAATTATTTTGGCTGACATCTTGTCATTAATATGACAATGATCCTGTCCAGGCTGAGAAGATTATAATAATTGTGAAAGAACTACATATAGTACTTAGTTAAAGCAAAATAAATGGTTTTGGACCATTAAAATAATTTCCAACGCTATTAATAATGTTTACCTATTCATTTGTTTATTATTATTATTAGTATTATTGCTTATGTTTGAATTCATTTATTTATTATTCACTTGTTTGTTTTTTATGTCTTCTTGGGCATCTCCTATTTAACTATCTTCTCAATTCAACTGTTAAAAGAAATTAAATTATTATTATTATTTATTATTTGTTTTTTATGTCTTTTTGGGCATCTCCCCTTTAACTATCTTCTCAATTCAACTGTTAAAAAAAGTTATTATTATTTATTTGTTTTTTTTATGCCTCCTTGGGCATCTCCCCTTTAACTATCTTCTCAATTCAACTGTTAAAAAAAATTATTATTATTATTTATTTGTTTTTTTTTATGCCTCCTTGGGCATCTCCCCTTTAACTATCTTCTCAATTCAACTGTTAAAAAAAATATTATTATTTATTTGTTTTTTTTATGCCTCCTTGGGCATCTCCCCTTTAACTATCTTCTCAATTCAACTATTAAAAGAAATTAAATTATTATTATTTATTTTTTATGTCTTCTTGGGCATCTCCTATTTAACTATCTTCTCAATTCAACTGTTAAAAGAAATTAAATTATTATTATTTATTTGTTTTTTTATGCCTCCTTGGGCATTTCCCCATTAACTATCTTCTCAATTCAACTGTTAAAAGAAATTAAATTATTATTATTATTTATTATTTGTTTTTTATGCCTCCTTGGGCATCTCCCCATTAACTATCTTCTCAATTCAACTGTTAAAAAAGATTATTATTTATTTGTTTTTTTTATACCTCCTTGGGCATCTCCCCATTAACTATCTTCTAAAAAAAACCAAATAACTCCGAAAAGTTGCTCCTCAATTTCTCCCTCCTACCACTTTCTCTGAATTCATCCAACCTCATCTTAAACTGATCCACGTTATTGCTGTTCTTAATCCGATCTGGCAACTTATTCCAAAAACATTACTCTGTGAGCAGAAAAACTTAACTGGTTAACAGATCTAATTTTTGAAAACTGCCTTGACAACCTTCCAGACTAAGGAGAAATACTAAAAAAAACTTGAAACTTGACATAAATCAAATCTATGACGTCACGCGAAAGCTATAATTATTTTGTTATGACAATGTTTCAAGCTCTATTTATAAGAAAGTCTAAATAGCTCAGTTGGTAGAACCTCAGACCTCAAGGTTTTGATTTCCGATCTGACATCCGCTTAATTTGTTGGGAATTTATTATTTCCTATTAATGCAATATTCTCCATTTCTAAAAGTTAAGATCTCTGATATTTCCAAATAAGACAAATTCCGAAAAAAAAAAGATTGTGACAGACAAAACCTTTTATTTATATAAGATGCAGGACGTTGTGGACAGGATCATTGTCATACTGGCGAAGGGGTGTAAACAAAAACGCATGAAAAAAGTACAAGAGAAAGCTAAGAATTAAAAAAAAATATTTTTATGGAAATCGCTCCAGACAAGGCATGAAGCCACTTGATGTAAGGAGCTAAAAAAAAATACTACTTCAAGGTCAAAAACTAGCCAACAATTCAAGTTAAATGGAGAGAAAACAGCAATTCTTCCTCCTTTGTCCTGAAACATCGCTCATGAAATGTGAGGACTAAAGGACAAAATAAGGGAAGCAAGAGTTAACGAGGCTGGCGAAAATATACTCACTGTTCACTTTATACTTTCCTTAAGTAGTATACCCCCACACCCCCAAAAAACCCCAAAGACAACATTTTAGATAATACAGTCCGCTTCACTCCTCTTTCGCCTAGAGTTCACAGTCCCGTTAGTTTTCAGACACACTTTGTACATAGTGAGTTTTTCGCTTTTTTTTTTATCCAGAAAAAAACTAATTACCGCTTAAATTGCTAGAACCTCATGAGTGTGAGGTTTCCATTTTTTTTTTTTTTTTTTTTTTTTTTTTTAGATAAGAAAAAAAATGATTTCTGCCAAATTGCTAGAGCCTTACCTCCTCATTTTCTCATCACTATTTGACTGGATTTTAATGCTCTCTCTCTCTTATCTTTCTCCTTTCCTGTTTTTTCTCTCTTCCTCTCCCAGCCTTGCCTTTTTTTATTCTCTTATGCCAATTCTCTCTGAAAATGTTAATTTTTCTGTTAAGGCTAAGACTTAAAAAAATTTATGAAGAGTTAGATGACTTTTGTTTTATCAAAGAATGACTTCCTGTCTCCTTCCCCCTCACATGCACATACTTTCTATTAAGTTGTTTTTTGTCCTGCCCTCTTATCTTGATTTCAGCTTTTTTGCCATTGGTTATTCGTATTCCTGATTGCTAATAATTATTATACTGTTAGTCTGTTCACTTTATTTCGATTGCGTAAGACCACTGCTAGCCGATTCCAAAATGTGAATGATGACATATTTGCAGAAGAATTTAAAACTGTTTCTTAGCAAGTATTCGTACTGTCTGACACAACAAAATACACTCATGATTTTTAGTCAGAAGTTAATATGCTATAAAATCCTCTTAATAATATCAGGTTACAACAATATTTTTTTCGACATTAAATAACTCCTAGAAGAGTTTACTTCAGGTGTGTGTTTGTTTTTCTCGCGTCTACATAACTTACAGATTAAATGTTTCTGGAATTGAGATTTTGATTGTTCGGACTACTGTTCTCATTTTGCATGTTGTTCTCGCAACATTTCGGCCGATGTAACCTCCGACCGTCTTCAGGTGCGTCTTGTTGAACCCTGGAATCGGTACAGAATTTTGAATGAACCCCTTTATTTAATTCACGGGGGTTAGCCTGTTCTCGTTCTGTCAGCCATGATCAGGTAGAACTCTTAATTGTGTTCTTATCTTCCGTACTGAGGATTGAACCTTCAACTTTCAGATTACTTCGGACTATTATCCGTTGTACCATGGATCCTTGCAATTAAGAATTAGTTAAAACTTTTATTCAGTCATGGCTGACGAAACAAAACTTAACGAACCAGTAGCCAGCTCATGGCCTCCGCTCAGTCTTGCTATCAGTTTTGGGAGAGAGAAATGGGTGGGTGTTCCTAAATAGAACGGTTTTGGGAAAAAGATTTGACTTTAAACAACTTTTCTGAATCGTAAAAGGCATGAAACAAATAATTTCCTTTTTTTGTGGGTGATGACACATTTGCAGAAGAATCGAAAAATGTTTTCAAGCAAAGTATTCGTACTGTCTGACACAAAAACGGTTTTAAATTTTAGTTAACATAATTCTTTCTGGTAATGAAGATATATGTTTATATATAGCATTACAAGTTGATTTTTTTTCGTAACTAATTATTTTATCAATTTTGTTGAATAGAGCTGTGTAAAAAAAAAAAAAATGAAAACTGTTTGAATTATGCAAATTTTGAATTATGGTTCAAAAGTTAAAAGAATTTAAAGTGCTGGAATTTGTTTTTCATGTAAATTTTTCTTTTAATAATCCTTTAAAAAGGTGAGCCAAAATATGGACCTCATCATTTCAAGAAAATTCGGTAATTTCTCCATTTATTTTTTAAGCTATTCTCTGGAAACTTGGTACTCTTATGTACAATTATCTGCTCTTTCTGATTATGCAGTCAGATTTTATATCTTTTTAACGTAAGTCATTAATTATAAATTAAGATGTGTGAATTTCAAAGTTTTAAAAACTGGCAGATTGTATCAAGTCTATTTATTAATGTATTATATTATTCACCTGGTTGAAGACACCAGGAAGATAATTTATGACGTCATCCATTAAAATAGATATAGCCTACCTGTGAACCAAAGTACTATAGACTATTGAACAAAAACCTCATTTAAAAAAATATTTATCAAAATAAAAGTCAGACAAAATTCTTTTAAACATGGAAAGTTTGCACAGTGTCTTCCTTTTTAATAAGAGAATAAAAAATATTTTTTTGTATTTAATAATTTAAGAAAAAGAAATGAAAGTTTACTGTTTTAGGTCATTTACTCCTCCGTACGAGGTCAAACTTATTTGTTTTCAGAATATTGTTAATATTTATTCGAAAAGGAAAATGAACGAGAGATAAAAAGAAAGTAAGAAAAAAGAGGGAGTGAGTTTTCGCTTTCTTTCTCTCAGCTGCTATTACTACTATTACAAATAGCTGACAATCACGGCGTCGGGGGGGGGGGGGAAACAAGGAGGCATCTTTACGAATTTAGTATTTCAGTTGGGCGCATTCACATTTTTATTGAGAATTCGACGGAACATCACGTTCTAAAGAAAAATGCACGCAATAAAAAATTATCAAATATTTACATGTTGCGCATAAAAATGATTCTGAAACTATTATCTATATGAAACTTGATGATATACGTCGAGATAACACCTTATGTATTTCAAAATATTCTTTAACATTGCTCAGTTGTAATCTCGCTTCTAGAGGTCATAGAATTACGCGTCGAATTCTAGTAGAATTAGTCTTCGAAGTTCAAATAGCCTGTGAAATTTCAGCAATATCCATCGAAATTTAACCTCTTACTTTTTAATTGAAATGTAACATGAAATTGATATAACTTGGTAAATAGTTATAAATAACAAAATAACCCAGAGTGTAAATGTCTTAAAATAGTACGGTTCATTCCTACGTATATATCTTGTACAAGTGATATAACTTGGTAAGTAGTTATAAATAACAAAATAACCCAGAGTGTAAAGGTCTTAAAATAGTACGGTTCATTCCAACGTATATATCTTGTACAAGTGATATAACTTGGTAAGTAGTTATAAATAACAAAATAACCCAGAGTGTAAAGGTCTTAAAATAGTACGGTTTATTCCAACATATATATCTTGTACAAGTGATATAAGTTGGTAAATAGTTATAAATAACAAAATAACGCAGAGTGTAAAGGTCTTAAAATAGTACGGTGTATTCCAATGTACATATCTTGTACAAACAATAGTAACTACAGGTAATCCAATAGAATTTAACAATACAATCGAATCCCCCATACTACTGTTCGTAGTCGTATTTTTTTCAAATTTCTTTTACTTGAGTAGAAAAATATTCAACGCATATATGGAAATTGCTTAAGACAAGGCATGTAGCCACTTGATGTAAGGAGCTAACAAGAATGAAAAACGAATATCGCAGAGATGGGAGATGCCTATTGGCCGTATTCTTGAAAAGATCAAGGCTATAGGTAGGGGGGAAACATCAGCGGGAAGAGAGTTCCACGGGCCTCCAGTTCTTGGAAAGAAGCAACTGGAATAGGAAGCTGTATTACAATGAGGTATCAAAACAACGGATTGATGGAGACCAACGAGCTGAAACAAAAGAAGCGAGAAATAGATCACATAACTTTGAAGAGCACATGCCATAATAGTATTTATAGAAAAGACTGAGACTAGCAACATCGCGTCTGTAAGAGAGAGGGTGCAGAAAGGATGTGCCCAATAAAATTATAGATACGTTTCTTCACCTCATCAAGAACCCTCAAATGAGACAGATTCACCAGCCCAAATATGACAACAGTACTCCATACATGGTCTAATAGTAGATTTTATCAGTAAATGTTCCGAATTCTAACTCTGCATATCGTGCCCATCGTCACGTCTGTAATCAATTGAATATCCTATAAGTATGTTCAGTTTGGTTGAGGGAGGGGATATTTTTGTTATTGAAAAAAATCCCTGAAAGTTACAAATGGTGTGAAACAAAAAAAAAAAAAATTGTTTCGTGTGAATGATGACATATGTGCAGAGGAATTTAAAACTGTTTTCTATCCAGAATTCGTACTGTCTGACGCAACAAAAGAAAAGTAGTGATTTTTTTTTTTAATTGAATTAAGTAATTTTGTCTGTAGATTCTAAGAAACCATAGAAGATGGGAGTTCTTGCTAATATTCATGTTAACAAAAAAAGATTTTTCAATTTCAATCTTTTAGGAACTGATTATGCGTAAATTTGTTTTGTAAATATTTAACTCGGTTTTCTGACTCAACAATTTCCATGATCCATCAGGTTCAAATTTGTTTTGTAAATATTTAACTCGGTCTTCTGACCCAGCAATTCCCATGATCCATCAGGTTCAAATTTGTTTTGCAAATAATTTTATATTCTATAACCCCTGCCAACAAGAAATTAGTTTTATGTGTATGGTAAGATATTTTCAGAAGAATTTAAAACTGGTTCCTAGCAAGTATTCGTACTGTCTGGCACAAAATAGCGACTAAAAAATGCCAGTAAAATAACTCCAACACAACACCAAGTAGAAACGGCTGGTATGCTATAAAATACAAGCAAAACATTTGATTGTGTTATCAGAGTTTGTGGAGAAAAAACTGGCGGTAGCATGAATAGGTATTTTGACGAAATATTTGATTTTTTTTTTGTTGATTAAAATGTTTTTGATTTTTTATTGCTTAAAACAAAACGTTTGTGAATCGTAAAAGGCATGAAACAAATAATTTCAGTTTTTTGTGGATGATGACATATTTGCAGAAGAATTGAAAAATGTTTTCAAGCAAAGTATTCGTACTGTCTGACACAAAAACGGTTTTAAATTTTAGTTAAAATAATTCTATCTGGTCCTAATGATATATATATATATATATATATATATATATATATATATATATATATATATATATATAGTCTAAAGAAGCTTTGAGTTATTTTAAACAAAAAGAAAAGAAAGGAAAATGCAGTTTAAATTCCCAGAGAAACTAACTAAATCCAAAATATTGCAGACGTAACATTCGTTGGAAAATTAAAAAAAAAAAAATATATATATATATATATATAATAGTAAGTAAATAAAATAAAAAGGGGAATTAAGTGAAACAAAAACAGGAGACCTTAACGTAAGCCTCTAATATTAACACGGGGATCATCAGCTGTTTACCATGTAACTGTTTCGAAAATTTAAAAACAGGACAGTTATAATATGCATGGCTCTCCAATGGTACTGATAAAAACTACCATTTCCCCAATAATTAAGTGTCGAAATAATTCAGCTTGAATTTTTACTTATATATACATAAATAAATAATAATAATAATATACTACCCTTAAGACTACCTTATGATATGGTAATTTGCATATCAAATAAAATTCATTATAACGATAGTAATAATAGCAATAATAATAATAATAATACTATCTAAACACTACACCCAATAACCATTCTGCAATATGGTAGCTAGAAATAAAATTATATAGGAATTAAAGTTGCATTTAAAAAAAAAAAAAAAGCTTAAGTACCTTAGGTACCAGAAAGGCAAGTAGATAAGAGGAAGGAAACCTAGCCATACAGATCTAAATACCCAATATATAGTCTAAAGAAGCTTTGAGTTATTTTAAAGAAAAAAAAAAGAAGGAAAATGCAGTTTAAATTCCAAGAGAAACTAACTAAATCCAAAATATTGCAGACTTAACATTCATTGGAAAATTTAGAAGAAAAAAAAAATATATATAATAGTAAGTAAATAAAATAAAAAGGGGAGTTAAGTATCTAACAGTGAAACAAAAACAGGAGACCATAACGTATTAACATATATATATATATATATATAGATAGATAGATTGAAGTTCAAATATGTTAGTAAAATGAACATAAGCCCAATTTTTTCAAGAGTGCTCAATACCAAGTAGAGCATTTATAAAATTACATAAACAATATTATAGCCTTACGTCAATCAACCAACGTTTCGATGCTATGGCATCTTGTCAAAGACTGAAAAAAATTAATATATATATATATCCACAGGCAAAAATGAACATCTACACTGAAGATTGCATAAGCATGACACATCGATGTCTGTAGGTAATACTAAATATTTATTTTAAAAAAATGTATATCTAATATATAAAGTAGAGACGTTTTTTCCCCTGTACCTTCTCGGAGTATAGGAAAATAACCATATACAAAACAGGTTACTAAACTCACCGCTATACTATACTTATTCACTCGAGCGTGTTTTAGTAAAGTTGTTATTATTTTTTCCAACCTAACACTCAATATTACATTTGGCCCACCATCAACGTCTCTCCGAAAAACCAACTCCATATAGGTGGTAGCAAAGACTTTTCCCCCTAACAATTGTGTACTGTGACTACACTCATCGACACCGGGAAGTAATAAACACAGTTTACTTTTCACAAAACAGTCCGTCCTTATTTATTATTTGCCTGGTATTAATTTACTACATAATATAAAAAATTACGCAAACAAATAATGACTGCTCCCGTTGAATCCTATGATATTCCGCGAATATCAGATTACGTTTTTCCTATTTCTAACTATGATTTCCACATTTACATTCATTCCGGAATCAAGCGAATGACATTAACGAACACAGTTCCTGCAACATTTATTCTTCAAATATGGCGGCTACAATTCCTTCATTAAATCGACTTCCTACTTAATTCAATAGCCGCCAAGGTGCTGTTAGACCCCGATACATTTATATTTTCAAAATCATATACCTTTAACCCTTCCCAAATAAATGACATAAACCGTGTCATTGTTGAACTTTACTTTTCGCTGCCAGAAGCTGCCAGTAAACAAGCTTACGTTAACTCGCATATTTTCACATGAATTTTTCAAGTAGTAACTGTGGCGCAATGGTTAATAATGGAGGTTTCATTATCGCCAGTATCGGCGTTCGATCCCATTCTGCTCTAAACCATTTTTTCTTTTCTTTTTTTTTTTAATTTAAAACATTCACCAACACGGTAGAGGGGGGGGGGAGAAGAACAATAGGCGGTTTCTTTTTTATTCAATAGGTAGTACTTTCTCCCGCGCAACGCCGGGCGACGGGTTCCGCTAGTATAAATATAAAAAGCAAAATTGTTAAACAAAACAATTTTCTGCTTGATTATACTGTTTTTTATTTTAAAAATTTTTTCAAATAATCTTTATTGTGTCAAAATCAAAAAAGTGTACATACATATCTATATCTACTTATCTATATATATATATATATATATATATATATATATATACATACAAGTATCATTAAAAATAACGGACATCTTGTGTCTGGTTATTTTTTCGAAGATCCTTTCCGTTTTTCTGATTAGGTTCTTAGTTTCAGACGGAAACTGGCTGATAAAATTGCCATAGCTTCCCAAAGCGCTTTCGGACCCTTCCAGGTCCATCGTCAGTGGAGCAATGTTAACCAGGCATAGACCTAGGAGTGAATATGTATTCTATTTAGGCGGGAAAATAATGATACTTGTATAAAAGAAAAGATCCTGCCAAGATACACACATATATATATATATTTATGTATCCACATAAAATGTTATAAGGGGATATAATCTTTTATGTATAGATTTTCAGTATTTACTTCAAGAGTGCTCAATACGTGAGTAGAGCTAGGTAGTAAGTTATGAAAATATATTTATGGCAATTAAGCTACACAGAGGCTCCCGCGTTTCATCTCCGTATGGAATTGTCAGGCATTTTAGCTTAATTGCCATAAATATATTTTCATAACTTACTATTTATATATGAGAATAAAATATGTGCTGTATCATAAAATGAAATGCTGTTGAGACGGGATGTATGAAGACAAAAAAAGGAAAAACACTTAAACACAGGAAGAAATCATCAAACGAGAGATTTACCGGTTTCTGTTTTTTTGTGGATGATGACATATTTGCAGAAGAATCGAAAAATGTTTTCCAGCAAAGTATTCGTACTGTCTGACACAAAAACGGTTTTGAATTTTTTTTTTTAAATACTTATATCAGGTCATGATTAGATGTATACTAGCTGTCACTACCCGGCGTAGCCCGGGAGTTAAGATAATTTTTTTTTTAAATCTATAAACTAGTTTTAGTGCCATAAACTGTGATATATCCGTTGAAAAATCCTTCCGACATAACTACAAATAAGTCCATTTTATATCTATACTAGCAGAGTTACTTGCCGTTGCCTCGAACAAAAGTGTAACATAACTTCTATCCCCCCCCCCCCCCCCCAATCCTCTCCTCACCATCTCTTTCTTCTCCGCCCAGCCCATTCCTCTTTCTGGGCATACACACTTTGATAGATTATTTGAGGAATGAGTCGGTGTAAGGAAAATAACTCGTTAGTTAGTTCCCTTTAGTTAGTATTTCAATTATCTGGGATCCCCCCCCCCCCCCCCCCCCGGACCAAACCTGACCCCTGGTTATCCTCAAATAATAAATATTTTCTTCTAGGCAGGATGGTATCACGAGGAACGAATATATACTATACAAATAATTTAATAAGAAAACAAAATGACATTACTGCATCACGGACAGGTACAACTAGTGTTGTGTGTTTGTTATCCACAGACAGCTGTTTCGTCTAATCAGACTTCTCAGTGTGGCTAGACATAGTGAGTGCATCAGACACACACACACATATATATATATATATATATATATATATATATATATATATATATATATATATATATATATATTAGCTAAAGAAGAAACCACAATTAATTTTGTGACCTTAATTTCATAATCAAATCATTTTGTGAAATAGGAATTTAAAAAAAAAAATGGAAAAAAATATTCATGATTTGATTTATTCATGATTGGAACAAATTTGAATATTGTAAAACTTTATTTTAAAAAAAAAAATTAATTATTTTTTTTTTTTTTTGCAGAGGTCGGCGAGTATACCCACCCTTGTGAAGATGATGTTGTCTGCAAGAACATCACCGAAAAAATTCCTTATTTCAACGCACCCATTTACTTAGAAAACAAGCAACAAATCGGAAAAATTGACGAGATTTTTGGATCCATCAAAGATTCGATATCCTTTTTCAGGGACAAATAAAATAAGCCTCAAAATATGCCGATTTTTTTTAAACATGTAATTATTGAATTATTCGGACTACTGTTCACAACTTGGATGTTATTCTCACAACGTTTCGGCTGATGTAACCTCCGACCTTCTTCAGGTGTATATTGTGGAACTCGGGGATTTTTATGTTGAAGTCTGGAATCTGTACAGAATTTCGAACTGAACCCTTTATTTACTCCACAGGGTAGATTGTTCTTGTTCCCTCCGCCATGACCGGGTAGAAGTAATTAAAAATCATATTTTTAGTATCATCTCTACTGAGGATTGAACGTTCAACCTCCAGAAAACTATCAATTAGTACTGATTATACTTAACACTTTTATCCGTTGTGCCACAGGTCGAATCACTTAAGACTTGTACTCAGTTATGCCTGTCAGAACGAGAGCAAGTTACTTCCGTGGATTAAATAAAGGATCCCGTTTGAAATTTTGTACAGATCCCCTGAGTTCAGCAAAGTCGGAGGTTACAACGGCCGAAACGTTGAGAACGGTTGTTGAAATAATATAAATTATTAATCCTCATCTTAAAAATTCTGAAAATGATTGTCTTTTCGATATTTTCTTTCGTTTAAATTTTATTATTCTCTCCAAATTAAGGAAGAGCTTAAAAAGGGTAAAATATTTTTCACTTATCTGAACCAACACTTTTAAAGGCGCTTCTTTCGTTTCACAATGACATGAAAATATTTAAAGAAAACTTTATGTACTTACGTGTTAGTTGAAAATAAGATTGTACAGAAAAAATTATGCAAATTCATCCAGTATTTATTAAATTATAAACGAAAAAAAACATTTTACGTATCGGTAGACATTTTGTAACCAGTTCAACTGACTGTTAGGCAAGGGAGATAACTTGGCGACCCATGATAAAATCTGGCGATTATTAAAAATCATCCGGGCAACACACAAACAGCTAACACCACACTTGCTGTTATGTAAGATTTTAAGAAAAAATAGTAAGTTCGATTTCGATTTATTATTTTTGTTCCTTCCTGCTACCCGGGACTTTGCATTGCCTTCTTAAACATACTACTACTACTATTCTCAGCAATGCTTCAAGCAAACTACCATTCTCTCTCTCTCTCCCTCTATCTATCTATATATATATATATAAATTCGTGCATTTCTGTTTTACATTTCTATTTACTATCGGAGTTATCTCCCCTTTGTTTTTTAATAGTAGTTATCTCCCCTGTTTTTTGTTTTGACTATGAATTTTAAACGTTTTCAATCCTAATGTCATCTCATAAGAAGTTACTTTTTTAGTCAATCTCTTTGAAATAACAATTTTGGATGTGTACATACATCCTTATAAGAGGCTCTGGCTGCACAGTCAGCGCCTGTAATCACTGCACCCCATCACCTCTGCACTACAATTGAATATATTATAGGGGAGGGGTATTTTATTTCAAATAAAAAGAAATGGCGTTCCTGGATAAGTCGTAACTGATCTGAGGGAGATAACTCTTGTTTTTTTTAGACCTCTGTAACTTTGGCAAGGGAGATAACTTTTTTTTTTTATATCGCTGCATGAAAGAAAATGCTAATGTTTTTGTAAATGTCCGTTTTTATTTACATGTCACAAACTTTATAAGAATTCATTAAAAAAAAAGTTACGCTTTTTAACTCAAAGAAAGAAAATGCGACGCTAATTTTTGATAACATCTCATTAAAGATAACTTTTAAGCGTTTTTATTTACATGTCATTGGTCGATTGAAGTATAGAATTAGGATACATGTGAATCCTATAATAATTTAATATTTAAACGCTTTCGGCTATTTCACTAATCATTTTTTTTTTTGATATTACAAAACTTGTGACATTTAAAAATGGAGACTTTATTTAAAATTAGCGTCGCATTTTCTTTCTTTCTTTTATATTTTATTGTTATAAAGTTTAACATTTATCAAAAATTAGCATGGCATTTTCTTTTCTTTGAGTTAAAAAAGCATAACATTTTTTTAATTAATTTATTAAAGTTTATAAAGTTTGTGACATGTAAATAAAAATGGACATTTACAAAAACATTCGCATTTTCTTTCATGCAGCGATAAAAAGTTATCTCCCTTGTCAAAGTTGTAGCGTCTAAGAAAGAAAAAAAGAGTTATCTCCCTCAGATCAGTTACGTCTTATCCAGGAGCGCCAAAGCATGTGAATGATGACGTATCTGCTGAAGAATTTAAAACTGTTTCTTAGCAAGTATTCGTACTGTCTGACACACAAGAAAGACATTCGTAATTTTTAGGAATTAAAATCATTTTAGCTGTTCAACATTCATGAAAGTGAAACTTTTTTAAATTTGGGAAAATTTTCATACCAGCCAAGGCTCGCTCGACTCTCATTCTGGCAACCTAGGGGCTTACTTGAACTTTGTCAGACTGAGGCATGGTTCTTCTTGGTTCTAAGAGGTATACCCTCCCAGGAATTACCCTTTCGTGGGGGGGGGGGGATATTGCCGATGGGTCTGTTCTGTGATATTTTTATACCTGACCAGAATGCTTCCTAGAGGAAGCTGCATTTCTCTATCTTCCGACTTTGTACCATATCTTCCCGCCGTGTGAAGCAAGTAAACCCTGAGGTTAAGAACAATTGAACTAATTCAGAAACTCATTAAATCTATGATATAAATAAAAGTCATAACTGTGTTGTGTCCGACTAAAAAGTTAAAAACTGCATAAGATACACTTACCAAACTGACATCATCGTATTCCGTGTGACTCCCGCTCTAGTTATAATAATAGGCTCTCGACATTTCTCCGTCATGCTTGAGTTTAAAATATTATTTTTACAGCTAAACACGCAGATTTCTAACACGGTACAGCGTACTCGTCTCCACTGTCAACGTCTGTAATTACAGCATCTCATCACCTCTTTACTATTATTGAATGAGGGGGGGGGGGTTATTTTATTAAAATTAAAACCATTCCTTGACATTTACAAAATGCTTGGAATCAAAAGTTTACCATTTTTGTGTGAATGATGACGTATTTGCATGAGAATTTAAAACTGTTTTCCAGCAAGTATTCGTACTGTCTGACACGCACACAAGAGACACTTGTGTGTTTTTAATTGTTTAAATAATTTTATTTGTAGACGGTAAAAAACAAACCAATCAATTTGCGTAAAAGTGAAGCTGTTTTAAGTTACAAAAATTGGTCTGATCTCGAAACTCAAAATCTATTCTACAACGTGTTCCAAAAAGTCTTGGACACATTTCAAGTCTTCATATCTGCTGAACAATGAATGAAATTCTAAGATGAAACTTGTATCATTTTAAAGCGAAATTCATTAAGACATTTTTTTAATGCTAATGATTATATATGTCGGGCACGTCTTTTTATATCTTGAATAGTTTTCAAGATATTCAATGTCAAAATGTGTTCACGACTTGTGGAACACCCTTGATAAAGAAAATTCACAATTGTGTGTGTGTTCGCCTCAATGTCAGAAACTACACAAGATACTTAACAAAGCTTAAATCATTTGATTCAGTGTAACTTTCAAACTTTTTGGTACTCCAATTTAATTTTTTTAAGTAATAAATATTTATCTAACAGAAAAATACAATGGATTTATAATGTTAGCCGTAGGGACATGCTTAGATCTGATGACCTCAGAGGAAGATTAAATTTGGTTAGTATATGGAGAGCAGACTTCGATAGTATGGCCACATTGTAAGAATCGATAAGAGTTCTTGGGTTAGTAGATGTAGAACAATTGAGGTAGCAGGTCCTGTTCACAGGGGAAGTCCAAGGAAAACATGGAGGAAGTGATAAAAATGGACTTTAGAGAAAGAGGGATAAATAAAGACCTGGGTAGAGATAGGTTTGAAAGTCAATTTCTGAAAACTGTCCAACACATGCCAGCATGTAAAACAGGTATGTACTGACGTTCATCTTTATTATATTTATATTATGAGTGGATAAAGCAAATATTTTCCATTGTACATCTCGCATATAAAGTTATCGTGTTGGATTTTAAAAGTCAGACCCAAATAGCATTTAAGCTGACAAATCAAACTTTATTTCTGGCAAGCCAATTTTCATTTGTTATTGTTGTATCATGTTATTGGCAATATAATAATGCATTTTGCTACAATTTATTTTAAAAATCATTTAGTCTGGCCTAGAGGATTTAATATTAAATTTTTAAATAATCGCCTAAAAATAAAAATCAGCAAGGAGGATAACTCCTTTTAAATTCAAGAATATAATAGTATTTGCCTACCTTAAGTTTAAAAATGTGCAAAAAATTAAAAAAACAATAACTCTCTGCATGCAGGCAACACCGGTGAGTGCAGCTGTTAAAATATGAAACTGATAAGAATTTCTTGAATTTCATAATATTTTGATTTTTCCGAAGAAATTAATTCCATTAAAGAAAGCACCCCTAGAATTTCTTAAAGATTTCATTTGTTATTCTAAAAACTATTTATCTGAATAATGACACATTTGATGAAAAATTGAAAGAAAATGTTTATTTTTAGCCAGTATTCCTACTGTCTGTCACAATAAAAGGTACTGTTTTTTTTTTAAATTTTAGTATTATGAATTTTATGAGAAGACAGGAGAACTAATCTGCTGAAATTGAGGCTGCGTGTAGCAGTGAAGGTGTTGAGCAATAACAAATGAAAATGTTTCTGTTGTGATAATTGTTTAAACTTTTTTTTTTTTAAATTTAAAATTTTATCTGAAAAATTTTTTTTTTTTTTGTAAGAAATAAGTTTTTAAATGTTTTATGAAAATCTACATTAATAACATTTTCTGACCAATTGTGTTTCTCGCCTCAATGTGATTTGCATTATTTTTTATTAATTGATGTATGTGTAATGTTTTTTATTTAAAAAATAAAATTCTTTTAAATTAAAACCCCCCCAAAAAACCCAAAGTATTTAGAACTTTGTTGATTTTCAAACAAAGCTAAATTTACATTTGTCATTTTCTCAATCAAGGTTCTTACGTCATTTGTCATAAAATTTTATTGTTTGGAATCCGCAATTTTGGAATCCTATATAAGAATCCTGTTTCTTCTCATTTCACTCGAAATTCTGACAGAATCTCCGGTTTATTTTTCAAAAAATGTTGTATTGCAAAAATTTTCCTCAGTCTTAAAAAGAAAATGTCTTCCTTAACCTTTTCTACTGTTTCTCCATTAAGTTATCCGACAACATGAAGTCATCTTCTTTTAAAAAGAGGCAAAAGGTGAGTATGACCATAATTTTCTTTCTCTATCTTTTTTTTCTCTCTCTTTCTTTTTTTTTCTCTCTTTCTCCATTTCTCTCTCTTTCTCTATTTCTCTCTCTTTCTCTTTGAGTCTGGTCAGTACCAGATGGGTGACCATTTGTATGTGAGAGGACGGCAACACCTCCCTGCAAAAACCTAAAGTTGTCATCTCCCCTAACTGAGATACGTGCGACTGGGGACTGTTTGTGAATATGATACTCCCATGAAACTTCCTCTCTGGAGAAAGCCGTTTTAACCTACCCAGGGGCCGTACCAGGGTAGGTATCTGCTTTTAAGGCCCCAATGTAGGGTTTGTGTCGTCACAACAAAGTTTCCAATATTCCCAGTTTCAGCTTGGGTAGGTGTTGAGTATCCATCGTCAACATTCAGTCCGATAGTGACTTTGTTGCTGTTGGGCTAACGTAATTGTTCTGTGCAGTCCTCGGTGGTCCACCTTCCCCGACTTAATCTTTTCTTTTGGAGAAGGAGTTAGCTTATTGCTAATTGCCTGGAGTGTTCCTACCAGGGAATGCCGATGGAGCTGCTCAGGCATTTTTTTTGTAGTGCAGAGTGCACTTCTAGTGTGCTGGCTATTCAAAACCTCACCTGACCTTGTGTCTAACCTCCCCTGAAGAGGAGGTAACTAAATCACTCTGATCTAGGAGTGGATTCTACCTGTCAACTACAAATTATGGGTTAAATAGAATCTATCGTTTAAAAACTATTTCTTTCCAAAATATTTGCCAACAAAACAATTGTGACTAGATTCTGCATTAAATAACCCTAACCCAAATGGGTTGATATGCTGTAAAACAAACAACTTTTCTGAAGGAACCTTAGTTTACAACAAATGTTATTGTGTACGGGTGGGGCTATGTTTTATTCAGGGATATGAGTTTTAGCGCAATTTCGCTTTTTTTTTCTTCTCTTTCTTTTCTTTTTTTCTTTTCTTTTTCTTTGTCTTTTCTTTTTCTTTGTCTTTTCTTTTTCTTTTTTTCTTTTACTTTTTTCTTTTTTTTTTTTTAAAATAAATTTATGTATGTAAATTAGAGAGCAACACTGAAAAAAGAAGTCAGTCTTTCTCTAGACATTAAGAGATTAGAAAGTGGTATAATAAATAGTGAGAGAGGGTGAAGAAATACATAGATAAGAGAGAGATAGGTGACTTGTTCAGTTAATTACAAATTACGGCTAATTAAAATGATTAAATCAGATTTTTTTTTTTCAAATGTAACTCAATCCCAGAACTAAAGAATATTTTAGCATGTATTTTGTTTTATTAAAGTACATAGGGGAGAAGAAACTTTGGGAAAAAAACATTTGATCAATTCACATTTAGTTGTATAATATAATTAGTTATCTGCCCCTGAATTTTAATATCAATTTTATGGAAGATCAAAACTTCTAGGTTTTCTCTTTTTTTATTTCAGTTTTATATCGACCCTCTAAAATTGTTGCCCTTATCAAGATTTTTGAACCCACCACCGGGAGGAAGGGGACGAGGTAAGTTTTTTTTTTTTGTTTCTTCCCTCTTACCTAGGTTGACCAACTATATCTAATATATGAACTTATTTTAGCCGGATTTTAAATGTTAACCTGACAAATCAAACTTTGATTCTGACTAGCCAATTTTCGTTTTTATTGTTGTACCGTGTTATTAGCAATAAACTAACGTACTTCGCTACAATTTATTGAAAACGAAATACTTAACATGGTTCGGACATTTGCTAACATTTCTAAATAAGCACCTAAAAAGAAAAATCAGCTAAGGGGAATAATTCTTGTTCTTTTAATTTGACTTTTTAGCTTAGATACGGAAGCTAACGAAAGAATCCTGGTTATAGAACATCAAAATATTTACAGAACAAATTTGAATTTAATGGGTCCTGGGGAACGCCGAGCCGGTACAGCTAGAATATACAGGGTGTCCCAAAATAATGTATACACCCTTTGAATTGCTATAACTCGTTCAATTTACTGATTTTTTAATTGCAAGATTGATACACAAGCAAAAGAGTAAGAATATACATGTAAAAATACTGACAGTAAAATTAATAAAAACATAGAAAATAAACTTTTAACAAAGATAAAGGCTACTTAGGGTGATTTCAGAATGTTCATAAAATTAACTCTCACCATAACCCCAACCCGTTCTGCTCAATACACTTTCCATTTAGGGAAGACGTGAAGAATTGTACCTACAAACGTCCTGCAATATTTACTCTAGTATTTGAGCACATTCTACTACAATTGCTACTCCTATTTGTTTGCAATTGCTTCAGGTTTCTTGCTTTAAACATTGTAGCCTTTACCTTTATTAAAAGTTATTTTTATATGTTTTTGTTAATTTTACTTTCAGTATCTTTAAATCTTCTACTCTTTTATCACTTTTGTTTGCAAGTCAAACGCAGTAAATTGAACGAGTTATAACGATTCATAGGGTGTATACATTATTTTGGGACACCCTGTATTTATTGGAGAGCTTATGCGAAAGAGATAAAAAAAAAAAAAAAAAGAAAGTGAAGTTTGTATCCCGCAGTAAATAAGGGACTGTTAAAATGATTAAAATATAAAATCGCTTTATAAATAAAAGTACAATAAAAAAAGCTTTACTTCAAATTAAAATAGTATGCAAACTATGAGTAACGAGAAGTAAATAAAATGACGTAGAAAAAAACAGTAATTGTCTTCGATATAAAAGAATTGGTTGGCCAGCGAAGGTTGAGGACATACATTGCATGGAGAGAAACGATATGAGAATAATATTATGGCTGTATAATGTGAGTCTTAAAGACTATTTTAGATCTGATGACCTCAGAGGAAGATTAAATCTGGATAGTATAGGGAAAACAGTAAACTTCAATGGTCTTTTATCTATTTTTGTACTCTTCCAGAGTGCCCCCCCCAAAAATGTTAAACTGACTTTTTGTCTAACCATGCTTCGGCTGGAAGCAGGTGAATTGAAGCCATTTTAATAAATGACATCCACTGTTGCTAATTTGATGTTGGTAAATTTGAGAATTCCGTGTCGCATTAAATACATTTATAAACCTTTTACTTGAGTGGATGATGACATGTTTTGCCAAAGAATTTTATCGTGTTTTGTGCAAGTATTCGTACTGTCTGACACACCTGTCTTTTACAAATTGGTGGAATTGGTCTTGAATTTCGGAAAGTAAATTAGAAAAGATTCTTTAGTATCTGTTTTAATTTTTTTCATTATTTTTATTCATTAATTTTTTTCTTTCATTATTTTCTTTTCATTATTTTCATTTAATTTTCTTTTTTTCATTATTTTCATTTAATTTTTTTTCTTTCATTATTTTCATTTAATTTTTTTTCTTTCATTATTTTCATTTAATTTTTTTTCTTTCATTATTTTCATTTAATTTTTTTTCTTTCATTATTTTCATTTAATTTTTTTTCTTTCATTTTCATTTAATTTTCTTTTTTTCATTATTTTCATTTAATTTTCTTTTTTTCATTATTTTCATTTAATTTTTTTTCTTTCATTATTTTCATTTAATTTTTTTTCTTTCATTTTATTATTATTTTTTTCCTGAATATATAAAACTAGCTGTACCTACTCTGCATTGATCGAGTGTCTATTTACTTGCCTCCCCCATAAGGGCAAAGTTAGATATAGGGTCGTTGTTTTTTGTTTTTTTTATGTGGGTGATTTCCAACTACCTAAAACGGGTCATTACGAAATATGATTCTGTTCAGTTCTAGGAGGCTAACCGTCGAGAAAGTAATGAGACTTTGAAATTTACCTTCAAAAAGAAAAGAAATTATGGAGAACAAGTGAAAACAAGCCCTTTGGTAGGGGGATGGTTTATTGCCAGTTGCCTGAGGCGCTCCTACAGAGAAATACTGACGTGCCATTTTTATCTCCGTCTCCTACCAGAGTCTCCCCTATGGGCAGCTGAATTTCCCCCCCCCCCCCTCCACACACACAAACACACATGTTAAACTGACTTCATGTTTAACCATGCCACAGCTGGGAGCAGGTTTTTAAATTTTAGAAGCCATTGTAATAAATGACTAGCTAATTTGATTTTGGTAAATTTGAGAGTTCAGTGTATCCTTAAATAGGTTTATTTATTGCTAGTTGCTTGGGCTATATTTTAAAAAACTGTTTGATACTCGTCATGTAGAAATCTTATTTTTAAGACAACAAGAAAAGGAATGGGCCAGTTTATTTTGTACCCCTATAAAGATTAGATTAATCTCCTTCCTGATTGGTTTCCAAATTTCATGAAAATAATTTCTCAGGAGCGGTAAGAAACTTTTAAAAGAACAAGGGGTTCCGAAAAAAAGTTCCGAAAATGGCTGTTTAATAGCGTTAACATTTTTCTCCATTTATTTGATCAAAACTCGTCAAATATATCATGTAGATTATTATTTATTAACGCATGTTCATTTCCAAACAAAATTGTGGTATTTTGAGGACTTGAAGTGTTTTGGGTTTTAAAATATGCCCATTTTAGTAGAGCCCCCTTGAAATCTGTGCTTATTCAAAGCATTTCATGGTCGGTGGGTATTGCTATTCAAAGTTTATGAATTGATTCTGTCAACATCGGTACTGTGTTGTCTTCCTCAGAATCTTTGTTGGGATGGGTCATGGTTCGGCTTAGTCCTAAGATGCCATCCTCCCAAGCCAGGAGTGTCTTGAGGTGCCTTACTGGGTTAATGCCGACTGGGAGTAGTTAAATAGAAGCTCTCGTAAAATAATATATCTAGAGACTGTCTTGACTCTTTGTCAAAATGAGGTATGATTGTCTTCGGTCTGAGGAGGCAATCTATAAATAAAATAAATGAAACTTTGAAGTTTATCTTCAAAATAAAAGGAAGTTATGTAGAACAAGTGACAACAAGCCCTTTGGGCGTTTTATTGCTGGTTGCCTGAGGTAAGGTGCTCTTACCGGAAAATACCGACTGGGCTGTCCTTTACTATTTTTGTACCCTTTCAGAGTGGATGATGACATATTTTGCCAAAGAATTTTATCGTGTTTTGTGCAAGTATTCGTACTGTCTGACACACACCTTTACAAATCGGTAGAATTGCTTTTGAATTTTGGGTAGTAAATTAGAAAAGAGCTAGTAGTATTTTTTATTTTCTTAAAAAAATTTTTTTTTTTTACATTACTTTTCTTTAAAAATTTTTTTTTTTGCTTTACTTTTCTTTAAAATATTTTTTTTTTGCATTACTTTTCTTTAAAAAATTTTTTTTTTACATTACTTTTCTTTAAAATTTTTTTTTTTTTGCATTACTTTTCTTTAAAAAAATTTTTTTCATTACTTTTCTTTAAAAAAATTTTTTCCCATTACTTTTCTTTAAATCTATCCATAAAAAAAAAAATAGAACCATACAGGGAATAAGGACCCCAAAACAATTGCCCAATAAAAGGAACGCCTTTCTGTCTTCACGTTTAACCTGGCTACACACACGTGCACTTTATTTACAACGTTTTAATAAACAAACGAAACATCGAAGCATCCGAAATACTTGTTAATATTTATATGTGGGGGTGGGTGGATATATATTATATATTTATTATTTAATATAGGATGTGTTTATACTTTTATTTACAAAACTTTTTGAATTCTCATTCTAAAATGTTTTCATGTCACTATTTACTTGCCTCCCCACAAGGGCAGAATGCATAATAAAATATCTCATAGGGTGCATCTTTTTTTTGTACAATACGTTTTAATAAACACGGAAGATTCTATTTTTCATGTTGTGTATTTTAATGCTTCGATGTTCTGTTTGTTTATTAAAACGTTGTAAATGGAGTGCATGTATGTGTAGCCAGGTCAACCGGAAGACAGAAAGACGTTCCTTTTATTTGGCCATGGTTTTGGGGTCCAAAAAATGAAACTTAGAAATTTACCTTAAAAATGAAAGGACATTATAAAGAACAATTAACATTGATCCCTTTGGTAGGGAGTTGTTTATTACCAGTTTCCTGAGGTGCCTCTGCGAAGAAATATTGACTGGTCCGTTCTTATATCATTTTTGTCCCCTTCAAAAGTGCCCCATCGAGGGAGCTGGATGTCCCCTCCCCCACATATTAAACTGACTTCATGCTTATCCGTGCTGCAGCTAGGAGCGCGTAAATGACTTTTGCCTGTTGCTAATTTGGTTTACCGTTTACGTGAGTGGATGATGACATATTTTGCCAAAGAATTTTATCGTGTTTTGTGCAAGTATTCGTACTGTCTGACACACACCTTTACAAATCAGTGGAATTCATCTTGAATTTGTGTAGAAGAGTTCATTCATATCATTATTTTTATTTTTTTGGTTTTCATTATTTATTTATTTTACTGATTTATTTTAAAATTTTATCTTTTTTTTTTTCATTTTTTTTTTTTTTCTTTTTTCTTTTACATTAATTTTCTTTCTTTCAAATAGAAAACTAATTGTCCCTATCCGGCGTTGATCAGGAGTCCCTATTTACTTGCCTCACCACAAGGTCGTTTTTTTTTTATGCGGGGGATATCCAGCTCCCCTAAAAAAGGGCACTTTGTATGCGACAAAAATAAAACTTTCCCCCAGTCAAGAAGGATCTTTGCTTGACTGAGGACAGAACAGATACTACTTGAATTTGGATCGAAAATTAGAAAAGGATTCTTTAGTTCCCACCTAGTATCTTTATTTTGTTTAAATACGAAAGTTTGGCTCATTTCTTGAATCAAAATCAGAATAATGATTCTAGACATAAGGTTTAGTATCATTATATATTGATTTTGATCTTCGTAACGGGGGATATAAAAGTGGTGCAAAACTGTTCTCTTCAGAAATTAATTTTACCTGTCGTGCAACGGTTATTCTTCTGGTACAGAGGTTGAAACCCCTCCATGAAAGTCAGCCTTGTGAAGCTCTAGGTTTTTGTTGAAACAGGATTATCCAGATGATTGTTAAGCTCTGCTGTAATTTTGGGTGCCGTGGTTTTGTGCTCTTTCTTCACAATCCTTACAAGGGCTCTACAATCTCTTCCAGATAGCTTCGGCTTTCTTCCAGAATTTTGTTTAGAGGAAGATATTTTTCCATAGACTGTCATCACCTCACGGCCACCATCTCAGCCACTTCTGTTACAGTTGCAAGGCTAACTAATTTCATATTGGTTTTGAAAAAGGAATTTAAATTTCTTAAGATCCCTTAAGCTTTGAATTTTAAATAGTTTCTAGAATCAAAATTGGAATAAGGATTCTAGAGATGAGGTTTAGTATCTTGATTTTAATCTTTGTAAGGTAACATAAAAGTGGTGAAAAATGTTCTGTTCAGGGAATTAATTTAACCCCCTTGGGGACGATTATTTCTCTATATTATTTCTCTTTATATACTAGCAAAAATATGCTCCTTCTGGTTGCATACTTTTGCTAGTTTTATTTCATTGCTCAGTAAAATGTTTTTTTGTTTTGTTTTTTTTAAAGAAAGAAAGAAAATCACCCCATCCTTTATTTTAATAAATAAAACACGGAATAATAAAAACATAATTTATCCTTTACGGCGTAAAATGTAAAACAAAAAAATCGAGGAAAATATTTTAAATACATCTGGAAATTTGAAAAAAAAACCAATCATGAGTGTATATTTGCGAATATTAATTTATTAGAAGCTTTAAAACAAATTATGTAAATTTGAAAGACGCTTGATGTTTGGGGAAGTTTTGGACTGGGTATATATAGGAGCTGATAAGTAGATATAAAAAGAAAGCGATCAAAACTCATAATATAGTTTTGTATAATTAATAGAAGTAATAGTCTAATTTTGTGCTTCAGACAGACACCAAATCTCCATTAGTAATAGAGAAATGTGTGTGTGTGTGTGTGTGTTTGATAGTTGTCAATAGGAGGTGCAATTCTAACAACGGATTTAAACAATTGAGCAGATGCAACTATTTTTCGTAATTATGGAATAATCAAGGGAGGCGCTAGAGCGCTCTATTCCGTAATAGACTACACGAATGGCCTATGCTGGAAATCTCATTTCTTTGATCAATCATAACTCAAAAACCAATAAACCAAATTAGTTAAAACTTTGCACAAAATTTTTATTTGATAGGTTCTATAAGTGTGTATAATTTCAGCATCATTAGTCAAGGCAACCCAGAAGTCCAGAAAGTTCAATCATGAAATCATGTTATCTGTGTGTACGTACGTATGTGCCACCCTGTATCTCATCAACTATTTGATGGATTCAGCTGATTTTTGGCAGAGATAGAGGTTCTAGGGTCTAGTTGATGGCATTTTAATTTCAGTTTACCATATACCTTAGTTTTCCAGAAAATTAAAAAAAAAACAACTTAAAAATGACCATTGTATTGAGGCATAGCCTTTACAAAAGTAGTGACATTCCATGATAAATGCCAGTATACTGAAATCATATGCCCTTAATAGGGTTAAGATGAAAATTCATATACACTAAATGTACAAAAGCAAGGAAATTCCCAAATGTTTACACTTTTATTGTCATTAAGGGTATGACTACATATCAACCAAACCATTTAATTATCACATCACTACAGTATAAATCTCTATGCATGAGTGGATGAAGTGTGTGAGGTGCGCTGAAGAAAAATTCCTACCAGTAAAATACATAGCCCTGTTGTGCTCGCATACCATTAATGACGATAAAAGTGTAAAAATTTAGGAATTTCCTTGCTTTTGTACATTTAGTGTATATGAATTTTCATCTTAACCCTATTAAGGGCATATGATTTCAGTATACTGGCATTTTTCATGGAATAATACAAGTGTTTATTATCTAAATGCGAAAGTTGGGCGCACTGAAGTCAAAACACCTTATTTCAAGTTAATTCAATTTTACCCAATAGATGCACCATCTTTTTTATATACTGCTTATGTATATGCGATATCAGTTGCAAGGTTAACTAATTTGCATATTTGTTTTGAAAAAATATTTTATTAAATAATTATTGTTTTTATTTTAAAATAGTTTTGTTTCGCAATATTGTTTTATTTCCTAGACAGATATTTAGCAGTTGTGTTCAAATCTTCCTTTCTTTAGAGGGACCTGCTTGATTTTCAACAAGTAACGATCTATTTCTAAAGTGCAAGTGAAAAGGCAAATTTTTTCTTTTTTCTTTTCGGTCACATTTAAAAGATGAAAAATTTGTTTAGAAATTACCAAAATGTTAATGTTTATCTATCTAGATCAGGGTCGGGCAACCTTTTTAGAGTGAGGGCCGGATGAGACTTTTGGAAGGAGATCGCGGTCTGGAGTGAAAAACGAAATCTCAGAATTACTATATTTTGTTTACACGAATAAATTGTACAAAAATTGAATTGAACACTCGACAAATCTGATATTTTTTCTCAGGAGATTTCTGTATGTGATGTTATAAAAGGCGCCGACGAAGAGCCATTTTGGAATCATAAAAAATAATGACGGGGGAAGTAGCAAGTTGATCCAGCATTCGTTTTGACACACCTCACATAAGTTCTCTGTTTTATGCCTTTTCCTCGTCTCTCGTTTCCTCTTTGCCTCTCTCTTTCTTTTTCTAGTTTTATCTCGAGCCAAGAATTTGAAATTAATAGTTAAAGAAAAATGAACTATACGTACATCATCGCTCGCTGATATTTATACATTTTTATCCCACTGTAAATCTTAATTGAAACCTACTTTTACGTCTATGTCACAAAAGTTTTACTGGGCGGTCTGCGGGTTGGATTGCATTAATAAAGCCTAGCAGGGTGGCGGGCCGGATGTGGCCCGCGGGCCGGAGGTTGCCCGGCCCTGATCTAGATGAATAAATGAGAAAGATTTTGTTTCGTGTTTACAACAAACTTATGAATGAAATGTTTATTATTTTGAATGAATGTTTCAAGTATTTTGAGTAGCAAACTTGTTGAAGAAATAGCGCGAGTCCGTAAAGCCAGCTCGTTCCAAAATATATGTAAAATATAAGATAAAAATTTGGTTTCGGAATTTTTGAGATGAGGATTGATAATCAGGATTATTGTTATTGCTGATGGGCCATGAAATGCCTGGTTGCGTTTAATCAGCTAGTGTCTTTCAATCGTAGGCGTGTTCCTTTTCTTCCTGAGATTCGCATGGATGGCTCTGCTCTTGAGGAAAAATCGAATTTTTAACTTCTGGGTTTTTCTTTCTCATCAAATCTTCTTTTTTATAAAAAAATTTTTTTTTTATTATTGGTTTCTTTATGGACAAGTCACCTTATCAAGGCCCAAAGGCCGCTCGAGGATACGGTTGATTGGGTTGGACAGGTAGACTGAGACACCGAAGGGATTTCTAACAACGGTTTTGACTGGTAGAGAAATTGATTTTTTTTTAAGAGGACGGCTCAACAAGAATTTGTTTACATTGGACTTGAAAACGACAATGTTGTAGTCAGCCGGGAAGCAGCCGCGTGGTACTGTGTTCTACAGACGGGCAGTTATAGTAACTAAACTTCGCTCATGGGAGTTCTGCTCAGTTCTAGTACAGGGGGTGGGGTGTTACCATAGAATGAAGCTTAGTCGAGCACCTGCCAGTAGTTCTTTCATCATGATATCCTCCCAACCTAGACACGATATTTGCTAGTTTTATATAAAAAATAAAATTAATTTTGAAAGATTTTTAAATTAAGATTTTTATTATTTATTTATTAATTTTTTGTTCGTAACTAATTATCATCAAAGTGTGAATTAATAATAAATGAAGCAAATCACATTTGAGGTTTGTCTTTTTAGGGCGGATGGACCCCCCCCCCCCCCAAAAAAAAATAATAATAAAAAAAACAGGCTGTAAAGATTGTGTCTACAATTGTAAGGTTTTATAGATTTTCAAGTTCGAAATGAGGAAAGTCAAATATAAATCGTGAGAGAAAAATAATAAAGATTTTAAAAAACCCAAAAAAAACCCCGCCATTTTGTGGATTTTAAAATGGCCCAACAAAGAAAGTGCAGGTAATTCTACACTCTTTTAATGAGCAGTTGTCTCCCTTGCGTAAAACAAATAACTGGGGAAAAAAAAAAAATTACGTTTCCTTTCTGTTGAAAATTGGCCATTTTCTCTCGGGCTGTAAATGAAAATACAATAGAAAAAAAAAAAGAACAACGTTTTAAAAGTTTAGAAATAATTAAAAAGATTAAAAAAAATAAAATAAATAAAAAAAGAGTGAGGAAATTTGTCGAATAATTACACTAACGGTGAACGTAAAACTGATTGTTAAAAGTTGCCAGTAGGTCTCGCAGCTAAAAACAAAAGTAAAGCGTGAACATTTTATGTGTCATTTTAACTGCAACCAGTATTTTAATTCTTCGCTATTTAGCTCGGGGTCTTAAACATTTATTTTTATTTTTTAAAACTTTCAATTCTCTTCGATTTCACGCTTTTAATAGTGTCCTCGCTTTTTTAAATAACGAAACCGGAACCAATATGCTTTAGATGCGTCCGTTGTTAAGTGATGAAAATGCCGGTTCAAAATGTAGCGTGACTTCATGAAGGACGGAACCTCAAATTGCGATCCTGGGATGCATTTTATTATAGTAGGGAGACAGATCAGTTAAGGCTTCATTACAAAATGTAGCGTGACTGACCGCTGAAACGGCCATTTTAAACTTTGGCGTGACTGGCCGATGGAACTTCCATTTTTAACCGACAGACCGACGGAGGTTCTCATAGATATACGAGGATGCATATAAATAAAAATTTCTCAAAAGAGTTCTCGTAACTCGAATAATTTTGGAAAACTTTTCTGGCAGATTTTTATTTAAAAGCGTGCTTGTTCAAATATCTTAGTATTATGTTGAACAATTTTTGAATCGAGAAATTTGAAAATATTTATAAAGGAATTTAAAAAAAGAAATAACGAAAACACTTGATTCGATTTATTGAAATTACACATTTGAATTTAACGTTACTTCCGCTTGATATTTCCGAAAATGCAACATTTTCTCTGCCTATATATTATCGTGTTTCCAACCAACAAGATAAAAATATGGCTTTTTTTTTTTTTTTTTTTTTTTTTTTTTTAAATTCTGTTGGCCTCTGTTTCTCTTTCCATTTCTGATTTGTAAAGACGTGGAGATTTTTCAATCCTTATTATTTATTGGCTGTTCAGTTTCTTGATATTTGAGAGCTCGTACTCGCTTATTCTTGATCAAAATAATGTGTAATAATTATCACTTCATAGGGTCAAGCTGCAATTACCCGATACTTTTTTTTTATGATTCTAGTTTTAATATTTTTGTTTTTGTATAATTCTTTACGACCGATTTGTTTAAGTTGATAACACACGTGAAAGCGATGGTGGCTGCTTGACGGAAAACCCACCGATTAGGATTTTAAATATACTTAGCCCGAATATCAGGGGAGATAATCACCGGTTGCAGCAAAAATAATCAGGGTGTAAATTTACTTCATTAAAATTAGAAATATATCAAATTGCTATTTGTAAAAAGAAATTATTTTCCGTTGTATTTTATTCAAATCGTTTTGTTTTCATTTTTCGTTCAATTTCATTTTCCAAATTGACAATTTTGTATCTTTTTTTTTTTTTTTTTTTTTTTTTTTTGTGTGTGTGTGAAGAGTTAATAATAATTGGAAAAGATACAATTTTGAACTGTCTCATGATGACTGAACTCTAGAGATTTGGTTGGAAACGATTTATAGCTGTGTGTGTGTGCGTACATGCTTGCTTTGTGTGTTTATTTTATAGAAAGATGTGAATTTGGAAGTGTGTGTATATCTTCATATATAGATATAAGTGAATTTTAAGTGCACATTAAAATGCATGTGTATGTATGTATATGCATTTATTAGCTTGTGGAGTTTATAAATTTTCAATATTATTAGAGGTGGGACGTAATGGGTGAAAATTTCAGATTCATGCGAGTAGTATTTTTTTGTGTTCATTTATACATAAATAACACTAAACAATCAAACATTTTGAAAATTTTGCAAAATTCAGAAGGTGCAGGCCAAAAATAGCCGTTAGGGTTCCACGGGACTCAAAATCCATCATTTTTCGGTGAAAAAGTGGTTTCATGCGACATTGCAGGTCCTAAAACATCCTCAAAAGCTATGAATGGATATAGATGGTTAAATCTGATATAGTACTTTAATTTAGGACCATTTTCAGGCTGTGAAAGGGTTTTCATGAATGTAAAATAGCCAAAAACTAGTACACCTGCACCTTCTGAATTTTGCAAAATTTTCAACATGTTTGATTGTTTAGTGTTATTTATGTATAAATGAACACAAAAAACAATTTGAAATAGCATTCCAAGCTGATATTGTCTGTATCATTTAACACTAGATTTAAAAATTGTGTCTTTCTCTTATATCTAAATGAATAAACGTAAACGTTTTTCCATCTCTCCTATATTAACATTGAAACAGCTTATTTAATTTAATCATGCAACATAGTATTTTGTAATATAGTACAAAGCAAACTCCCACCAACATCCTTAAGTCATCCTAATTTGCATATTTATTTTATAAACAGCTTCTAATCAATTAATATTTTGTAATATGCAGTTATAATTGTGCATTGTGATATCTTATACATATGCAATATTTTCGTTGATAGTAAAACGTCTGTCGTTTGTATACCGAGAACAGATACTACACTTTGATCTTAGCCAAAAGGCCACGGAACCATAAAAATTTTTTTTATGGTGAGACATTTTTAAATGAATGAAAAAAAGATTTAATCTATTATATTATATTTTAATGTGGGGAGAGGGTAGTGTAGTATCGGTTCTGTTGTCATGAGAACATCCTCCCAGGAATTACCTCTTCCTTTTTTTTAAGGAGGTTAGGGACATGCTCCCAGGTATTACATTTTCTTTGGAGGAGGAGGAGGTAATGTAGTATCGGTTCTGTTGTCATGAGACCATCTTCCCAGGGATTACCTTCTCTTGTTTTGACATAGCGGTGGGGAATAGTGAAGTATCTATTCTGTTGCCATGATACCATACTCAAAGCCATTACCATCTCTTTTTATGGGCCGATCCTCCCAGGTATTACCTTCTCTTTTTGAGAAGTATAGTATATATTCGTTCTTCACGATACCATCCTTCCATGATTATCTTATCCGTTTGGGAGTGAGAGCGACGACGGGTTAGTATACTATCTGTTTAGTTATATCATTCTTCCAGGCATTAATTCCTCCTGGGGGGGGGGGGGGGGCATTCGTCACAATACCATCCTCTCCTTTGGGAGTCAGTGTAGTATATGTTCGCTCACCATGAAATCCTCTCAGCCTAGCAAAAAATGTGACCGGAGATATATATATATATATATATATATATATATATGTCTTTACTGTTGTTTTTTTAAAAATTATTATGTGACCGGAGGGAGCATATATTTGCTAGTAATATATATATATATATATATATATATATATTAAGGCATGTTTTATTAAAGACAACAGAAATCTTCTGTTTAGTGATTCCTTTTTTTATTTTTTCCATTCGTCGAATGATCTTTTTGACGTGTAGATGGAATGAATTGATGAAGGATCCATGTGTTTGACTAACGTTTTCGATTCTCTCCGGAATCATCTTCAGGTCTTTTATGGCAAAAATGAATAAAAAGCGAGTGAAAGAATGGAATTTCTTAAAAAATACGCCGGCAAACCGTTAGCGTAAAATACGGACGTCTACATTTTAAAATGTGACAATTGAAACAGTTCTTTGTTTATTTATTAATTTTATTTATTATTCTTATTATTTTTAATTTATAATAATGGCTGATTTAATTTTGTCTCGTCTAATAATTATGCAGAAGGAAAATGGGGGAGATAGGCAGTAAGTAATTTTAATAAGATGTCCCTATTTTTTTAATTGAATTCGGCTACACCGGTTGATATCACTAAACTAGACTAAGCATTTTAAAATAGTTTTACTTGTCTCGTATGAAATGTTATTGATTTTAGGTTGCTGCGTTTTTATGTATACGGCTTCAAGTATTTTTAATTTTTTAAAATTAGTTTCGGAATGTATTATTTTTGTGTTCATTACTAATATCTGTCTCAACTCAGATGTAGGGCAGTTGTGCGTTTGTAGGTGTTTGTATATTGAACTAGTGTTTGCGAGGTGCATAGTGAGGCGGCGGGATAGAGTGGTTGTTGTAAAACCAATGTAGCAATTATTATTTTGGGAGGTACATCCTCCTAAAGGGCATTTAAATTTATAAACTACATTGGTTCTTTCTAGTGTTTTTGGGGTCGGAGAGGGGTTGTTTTTTACTACAAGGTTTTGCGTTGTGAATCTTTTATAATAAATAATTAATTTGATTTTGTTTTCTTTATCTGTTGGAGATATATATCGATGTGTAATATTCTTTATAACTTTTTCTTCTAGTTTGAAGTTTGGCTGCATTTGGTTGCGGTAATATATGTTGATGTAATTGGAGTTATGTAAGAAAACAAAATCAAATTATTAATTATCAACAACTGACAATACACAGTGTGGTGTTGCCTTAATTGAGGTCACTTTAGAAGAGGACAGAAAAAAAAAAAATGAAAAAATAAAAATGTCTTAAAAAAGTAGCTCGTAAGATTTTCGCAGTATTGTTGCTACTAAGCAAAACAGCAAAGAAAATTAGTCCCAAATGCATTCAAAAGAAACAGGAACAATGTGCGAGAATACATCTTCTCGTCGGGCGGCACAACGATGAAAAGCATCCCCCCCCCCCCCAACAATATATATATATATATATATATAACTTGTAGTTGCTGTCTGTTTCTCATCTACTAAAGGTATTTTTGTATGTATGTATGTGTATCTCTCTTCCTGTTGATAACTTTATTTCGCTGGGTACGGGAGAGAAATAGATATATACACAATTCACAAGTAATTAGAACTGAGTTCAACCCAGGGTTTTTAACCCACCTAATAAACTGGTATTGTCCTGGCCTTTGGGTCTGGATTTACGCCGGTCTATTGGGGGTTGTCTGGTCCTGTGCAGTTCTAGGAGGTGCACCCTCCCAGGCTTTGCCTCCCCTCTTTGGGGAGGAGTAAGTTTATTGCTTACTGTCTGAGGCGCCCCTACCGGGGAATGCCGACGGGGCTGCCCAGGCAATTTTTAAATGGTCAGATTGCTCACCTCTCGAGCGCTGGCTTATCTAATTTCACTTTCCCGACCTTGTGTCACATTTTACCTTGTGGGAGGTAGATAAATAAAAGTTCACAAGTAATTAATAACATTTCGGTCAGGTAGAATGATCCCCTGCTTTCTTAGTGATGTCTTATCACAGATAGTCTCATATATATATATATATCTAAATGAATAAATGCGAAAGCTTTTTCCACCTATCTTAACTATATATTAACATTAAAAAGCTCATTTTATGCTATAATACAACATTTTGTAATACCTTATACAGGGTGGGCAAAAATAAGGGTCCTATTTTTAAAAATTCATAACTTTTTTATTTATTGATTTTTTAAATTTTTTTTTTTAGAATAAGTAAAGGACCCCTTCCAAAGCAAGCATGAGCCGTATTAGCCCTAAGGAACGTACCCTCATTTAGAAAACATTATTTTTGCTTAAAAAACTCAAAACAGTGTAAAAAACAATACTTTAGTTTTTGTAAGTTTTAAGAAGTGTTTTTCGGCTAAAATTTGTTTTGTTTATTTCAAAAAATCTCGGAAGGGTCAGTCTACACACACATAAAGTTTGGTGAGTTTAACTTTTATTTTGTGGAAGTTATTCAAATTCAAGTTATTCAAATTTAAAGATAGGACCCTTATTTTGGCCCACCCTGTATATAGTAATTTACAAACAACCACAAAATGTTTACGTATTCCTAATTTGCATATTTGTTTTTTTAAAATGAATTTCAATAAATTACTGTTCAATATACATTTGTAATTTGCATTGTCATATTTTTTTATATATACGTAATTGTTTCGTGTATAATAAAACGTCTGTCGCTGTGATATGCTGTGATACACTTTGAATTATTTATTTGCAGAAAATATAAAAAAAAATTTACATTTAAAACAAATTAGGCACAAGGTCATCAAAGGTGTGGGGAAAGTGGAATTTTGAACTAAACTGTTTTATTTAATCTATGAGTGTAGATTGTTCTTGCTCCATCAGCCATGATCGGGTACAGGTGTTAATTATGTTATTCTTAGTTAGTGTCGCTTGAAGCTTCAACTTCTAGAAGAATGTCATTTAGAACTGATTACTAATCAATGCCTGTAACCATTATGCTACGGGCATGGCCATCCCTACTACAGGCCAGGAAATCGTGCAACTGGGGTCTTTTACTGGGGGCTATGTGAATTTTCTTAAATATTCGATATAGAAGTTGCAAACTATAGCATCAACTGGTGCGGATCCTTTTTTTCTTTTTAACCACAATATACAAGTAATGATCTTTTGACATAAGTACAGATTCTCTAAAAAAAAAATTCAACATTGAAATAAAAATTCTTCATTGAAATATGCATTTGCCTTTGTTTATTCAAAATTACCTGTCTCTTCATTTATAGGAATTTGTCAATAATTGTCAACTTCAAATTTATCAATTAGCTCATTGTGGTTCTTATTATTTGGTATGTAAAACACATAAAAACATCAAACTAATCTCACAACTTCTATATCGAATATTTAAGAAAATTCACATGGCCCCCAGTAAAAGACCCCAGTTGCACGATTGCCTGGCCTGTAGTAGGGATGGCCATGGCTACGGGTCAATGTGGACTCGTGGCACAGTCTAACATGAACAATCACCCCCCCCACCCCCACCTACCCAATAATAGTAAAACGGATGCTGAGAACATATACTACACTTTGAATTATTTATTTGCAGAAAATATAAAAAAATTTACATTCAAAACAAATTAGGCACAAGGCCATCAAAAGTGTGGGATCTTTGGGTGTCGTTTGTCATCCTTGGTCTAAAGCAGGGGCGGGCAACCTCCGGCGTGCAGGCCACATCCGGCCCGCCACCCTGCTATGAATTATTATTGCAATCCGGCCAGCGGACCTCCCAGTAAAACTCATATCATTTTGTGACATAAACGTAAAAGTAGGTTTCAATTAAGATTTACAGTTGAATAAAAATGTATAAATATCAGTGAGCGATGATGCATGTATATTTCATTTTTTTTTTTTTTAACTATTAATTTTAAATCCTTGGTCTGAGATAAAAGTAGAAAAAGAGAAAGAGAGGAAATGAGAGACGGGGAAAGGGCATGAATCAGAACTTATGTGGGTGTGTCAAAACGAATGCTGGATCAACTTGCTACTTCCCTCCGTCATTATTTTTTATGATTCCAAAATGGCTCTTCGTCGGCGCCTTTTATAACATCAGAGAAGTGGTAAGAAACTTTTAAAAGAACAAGGGGTTTCGAAAAAAGTTCCGAAAATGGCTGTTTAATAGCGTTAACATTTTTCTCATATATCATGTAAATTATTATTTATTAATGCATGTTCATTTCCAAACAAAATGGTAGTATTTTGAGGACTTGAAGTGTTTTGGGTTTTAAAATATGCCAATTTTAGTAGAGCCCCCTTGAAATCTGTGCTTATTCAAAGCATTTTATGGTTGGTGGGTATTGCTATTCTAAGTTTATGAATTGATTCTGTCAACATCGGTACTGTGTTGTCTTCCTCCAACCCTTTGTTGGCATGGGTCATGGTTCGGCTTAGTCCTAAGATGCCATCCTCCCAAGCCGGGAGTGTCTTGACGTGCCCTACTGGTTTAATGCCGACTGGAAATAGTTAAATAGAAGCTCGTAAAATAATATATCTAGAGACTGTCTTGACTTTGTCAAAATGAGGTATGATTGTCTTCGGTCCGAGGAGGCAATCTATCAATAAAAAAAATGAAACTTTGAAGTTTATCTTCAAAATAAAAGGAAGTTATGTAGAACAAGTGACAACAAGCCCTTTGGGCGTTTTATTGCTGGTTGCCTGAGGTAAGGTGCTCTTACCGGAAAATACCGACTGGGCTGTCCTCTACTATTTTTGTACCCTTTCAGAGTGGATGATGACATATTTTGCCAAAGAATTTTATCGTGTTTTGTGCAAGTATTCGTACTGTCTGACACACACCTTTACAAATCGGTAGAATTGCTTTTGAATTTTGGGTAGTAAATTAGAAAAAGATTTGGTAGTATTTTTTATTTTCTTAAAAAAAATTTTTTTTTGCATTACTTTTCTTTAAAATTTTTTTATTTTGCATTACTTTTCTTTAAAATATTTTTTTTTGCATTACTTTTCTTTAAAATATTTTTTTTTTTGCATTACTTTTCTTTAAAATATTTTTTTTTTGCATTACTTTTCTTTAAAATATATTTTTTTTGCATTACTTTTCTTTAAAATATTTTTTTTTTTCTTTACTTTTCTTTAAAATATTTTTTTTGCATTACTTTTCTTTAAAATATTTTTTTGCATTACTTTTCTTTAAAATATTTTTTTGGCATTACTTTTTTTTTTAAATATTTTTTTTTTACTTTTCTTTAAAATATTTTTTTTTTGCTTTACTTTTCTTTAAAATATTTTTTTGCATTACTTTTTAAAATATTTTTTTTTTTCATTACTTTTCTTTAAAATATTTTTTTTTTGCATTACTTTTCTTTAAAATATTTTTTTTTTGCATTACTTTTCTTTAAAATATTTTTTTTTTTCATTACTTTTCTTTAAAATATTTTTTTTTTTCATTACTTTTCTTTAAAATATTTTTTTTTTGCATTACTTTTCTTTAAAATATTTTTTTTTTTCATTACTTTTCTTTAAAATATTTTTTTTTTTCATTACTTTTCTTTAAAATATTTTTTTTTTGCATTACTTTTCTTTAAAATATTTTTTTTTTTCATTACTTTTCTTTAAAATATTTTTTTTTTTCATTACTTTTCTTTAAAATATTTTTTTTTTTCATTACTTTTCTTTAAAATATATTTTTTTTTGCATTACTTTTCTTTAAAATATTTTTTTTTTGCATTACTTTTCTTTAAAATATTTTTTTTGCATTACTTTTCTTTAAAATATTTTTTTTTTGCATTACTTTTCTTTAAAATATTTTTTTTTGCATTACTTTTCTTTAAAATATTTTTTTTTTGCATTACTTTTCTTAAAAATATTTTTTTTTGCATTACTTTTAAAATATTTTTTTTTTTGCATTACTTTTTTTTAAAATATTTTTTTTGCATTACTTTTCTTTAAAATATTTTTTTTTGCATTACTTTTCTTTAAAATATTTTTTTTTTGCATTACTTTTCTTTAAAATATTTTTTTTTTCATTACTTTTCTTTAAAATATTTTTTTTTTTGCATTACTTTTCTTTAAAATATTTTTTTTTTTGCATTACTTTTCTTTAAAATATTTTTTTTTTGCATTACTTTTCTTTAAAATATATTTTTTTTTCATTACTTTTCTTTAAAATATTTTTTTTTGCATTACTGTGTCTGTGGAAAATAAATATATATATATGTGTGTGTGTATGTAATGTAATCTCTGTGTGGATACGCTTATATCAAGCCACACCACCGAGTAAAAAAAAATGCTATTTCAGACTTGTGTGTGACAGACTGGCAACACATTCAATCTGTCGGATCATTCTACCCTAACCTTCAATCTGGCCATTTAGCGATAAAATCTATTTTACGTGAATGCATACACCGTTTTTACGTTCCGTCCCGAAACATACCGGGCGGTTGTATTTTTTAAAAATTGTAATCGTTGAATTTAGAAATACATTTTTGTCAAAAAATAAAAAAAATTAATTTATTAAAGAAAATAAGCAGAAAGTTTTTTGAAACGAAAAATGTGTGTGTGTCCCCCGCCGTTTCAAAATTGAATAAATGTATTTACAAAAATACCCTGGTTGCCCGTACCTTTTTTTGTAGGGGACGTGGAGGCGATGTGATTGGTGTCACGTGATCTCCGCTTTTCAGCTGACGCATGTCGCTACTCGTACATATTTACCCTATTTTATATGGAAGTGTGACTGGACGAGAGATCAGTCTTCAGGTTGGGATCAAAGTGTAGTATCTGTTCTGATACTACACTTCATCTGTTATCGGTCTTCGGGTTGGTAAAGGAGAGATCCTTCTAGAGTGAAGCACTTTTTATTTTTGTCCCAATCCAGAGTGACCCTTTTTGGAGAGGTGGATGATCCTCACATTAAAAACCGACCTTGTGCAGGGATCTTTTCCGCTTTTTTCTTTTTAAATTGCATAAACTTTATGTCCTTTTTTTTTTCCCCGCTCCATTTGCCTCAATTTAATTTCTCTTTCTTCCTCTCTCTCGCCTTATCTTTCTTTCTCTTTTTTTTCTCTTCCTCTTTCCCTCTCTTCCTCTTCCCCTCTCTTTGAAAATGTTAATTTTTGCCATACTTCAAACGATTCATGGGTAGGGGAGGTAGAAGACTTTTGTCTCATCAATGAATATCTTCCTGTCTCCTTTAAAACATATCAGTCGTCACTTTCAGTATAAACGGGGGGGGGGGGGGATTGAAGGACCCCCCCCCACACACACACACACACACAAATCAAAAACTGAGATTTTTCTCTTTTTCAGTGAGAGAACATCCTCCCTCCTAGGTTGGAAAATTAGCTGGGGTTGTTGCTGTTTGAGAAATTCATCTCAATTTCAGATTTTTTTGCCACTCACATCCCTTCTTGTGTCTAAGTCTGCCCTTGTGGGGAGGCAAGTAAATAGGGACTTGCGACAGAGCCTTTTGTAGAGTTGCTTGGATGCGTCTAAAAAAAAAAAAGAAAGCTCATTAATTGTCGACTTTACAAGTTTTTGTAAAATTAATTTTATGACTATTTTTAAAAAATTTTTTTATTTTGGAAATTGAGTTCTTAAGACAATTTTATTTTGTTTTCATCCGATGCAATAAAAGAATATAAAAAATGTGTTTAGATACTGGAAAATAACTGTCACCTTAATTAGGAACTTGTGGGATTTGATTCAAGTCTTGTTTTGATTTGTTGAAGTTCGAGAATTTTGCAGTTAAAGATTTTTCCGTTATTGTTGTTCGCAGAAGACTGTCATAATATGCATCGAGGTGAACCATAAAACAATAAAAAACTATGCAAAATAAATCTAATTAATTGCAATTTGAATACTTGACATTTTATTCCTTGCGGAGTTGAACAAAAAATACAGAAGAATGCTAGAGTTGCCTCCCTTGACACATTCTCGTATTTCGGAGGGGGAAAAAAACTTGAGATTTGATTTTAAAGTTATATTTGTTCAATAAAATATGGCCGATTTAATCTGAATCAATTTTTAGATTTTTTGAAATTTTTTATTTTTTTTTAACATTAAAAGTTTTGTTTATTTACTTAGCTATCTGAGCAAATATTCAAAATGATTCCTTGTCTTTTTTAACGGGGTAAACAAGTTTTGAAATAAGACTTTTGTATATTGGCAACAATTGAGATTAGCATCAATCTTGTTTTGGATGATCAGATGTCGTTGGGTCTGTGTGGGGCATGGGATGCCTCGAATGGAAATTATTTGGGAAAGTTTTAAATAAAACTTTTCAAGAATTTAGAAAAGATTACAGAAAATGTTTTTATTTAATGTTAGAGCTTATAATATATATATTATATATATATATATATGTGTGAAAAATGACAGACGGAAAGCAAGTTGAAGTGCAAGAGAAAAACAAAGAACAAAAGATTTTGACCGGTTTCGTTCTGTTGGAGAACGTTTTTCTCCTGCACTTTAACTTGTTTTTCCGTTTGTCATTTTTCACACATTTTGTCCACCACGACATTTCTTTTTCATGAATTATCGTGTACCTTACCCCATATGTATATATATTATATATATAATATATATTATATATATATATATAATATATATTATATATATATATAATATATATTATATATATATTATATATATATATTATATATATATTATATATATATATTATATATATAATATATATTATATATATATATAATATATATATAATATATATTATATATATATTATATATATATATAATATATATAATATATATATAATATATATATATTATATATATATTATATATATTATATATAATATATATAATATATATATAATATATATATATATATTATATAATATATAATATAATTATATATATATAATATATATTATATATATATATAATATATATTATATATATATATAATATATATTATATATATATATAATATATATTATATATATATATAATATATATTATATATATATATAATATATATTATATATATATTATATATTATAATATATAATATATATTATATATATATTATATATATAATATATATATTATATATATATTATATATGTAATATATATTATATATATTATATATATAAATATATATTATATATATTATATAATATATATTATATATATATATAATATATATTATATATATATAATATATATTATATATATATTATATATATTATATATATTATATAATATATATTATATATATTATATAATATATATTATATATATTATATAATATATATTATATATATTATATAATATATATTATATATGTAATATATATTATATATGTAATATATATTATATATGTAATATATATTATATATGTAATATATATTATATATGTAATATATATTATATATGTAATATATATTATATATGTAATATATATTATATATGTAATATATATTATATATGTAATATATATTATATATGTAATATATATTATATATGTAATATATATTATATATGTAATATGTATTATATATGTAATATGTATTATATATGTAATATGTATTATATATGTAATATGTATTATATATGTAATATGTATTATATATGTAATATGTAATATGTATTATATATGTAATATGTATTATATATGTATTATGTATTATATATGTATTTATATATTATATAAATAAAAATGGAATAAAGGATAACCAAATCAACAACTAGCAAAAATAAACTCAAAAACACATATTGAATAGTTCTACCGAAATATTTTGATTGTTTATAATACGATCATCTTCGGTAGGTAGCAGAACTTTTTGAAAAAAAAACGGAAAAGTTTTCAAATTTATACAAAGAATATATGGATATAGAGATAGATTATTAAAACAAACGCTATTAAGTAGTAATATTTGATTATTTTTTTTAAAACTGTAACTGACTCTGGAGCTTAATATAACTTTATTTGGACTATTGAGGAAAATATAAATATATAACATTTGAGAATACCAATTAGAAATGTATATTACTGAATATTAATTTATTAGAAACTTAAAAAGAAAATAAATATGCAAATGTGGGTTTTGTTTGACGCAGTTTGGAGATTACTATATATACGGTATCATGATATTTAAATTTAAAGGTTTTAATAATATACTTAGGAAAGATTCGCATTTATTTCGATTGGATTGAAATATCAGATTAGCTAAATGCAATATTCTCCATTATTTTGCAAAGTATTTGTTACGTTTTAAAAACTTGTGACTGATAGACGGACAAAATTCCTATTTATTTACGATTCTTCATGTCCTTTTGAATGTTTGTTTCCCTTTCAAAAGTCAACATTAGACGGGGCACGAGTCGTACTGAAACATAATTGCATTCTAAATGTTTGTGTAGTCATCCACGGATATTTTATCTGTATCACAGCTCTCCAGTGCAGCTAGTACCCATCCTAAGCCAGGAATCGAACCTTCATCCATCTAGTTGCTAGTCGACAGCTCTTATCACTGAGCTACAGGATCGGCGCTTGTAAATGATATCTACAATGAATTTTAATTTTAATTTTCCTCTCCTCAATTGACCAGTTGATTATGTTATAGTATATTTTTCTTACCGGATTCCAGGGCAAGAATTCATCTGGTCTGGTGGACTATCCAGCTAAGTGTTGTTACTTGAGGTAACATCACTAGGAGAAGGTGCACGATTCCTCGTATGAGCCAGTGTATAGCCGTGTCGAGGGGATCTTATTTGGGCTTTGTATACTATGTTATTTTGAATGTTTGGTTATGGTTTACTTTGAGAGGGGCGTATCCTTATCTCAGGTTGTCCTGACAAACCCTTGTACAGAGAGACCAAAGAAACCCTTGGATGATGTATAGTAGGTAAATCTCTCCTGTGGTAATTCAAGCTCTATCTCTCATTCATATATATTATATGTAGGTAATAAATAATTAATATTTATTTATAAATATTATTGTATAGCCCCCTTTACTAAGGCTGAGCACTCTGAGTGAATTTAATAACAAGCAGTACTACTAGCTTCATTGCGAGATCCAACACGATTTGTTGTTGTTTGTTGATCACTCTTCGCCGCTTGCTGTGAATACTCGCCGACTTGGTATTTACAAAAGTAAATTCCTCCTAAAATTTCAAGCTAATTTCTGGTGGCCAACTGGTAAGTCTCTTGACTGCGAATCAGTGCCGATTTGTGATCGGAGTTCACGCCCATCGACCGTCGGGAATGAGCTTCCTGCACTGACGATTGCGTAAGCATGAAACATCATGTAACCAAAATTTTTTTATTGCAATAGAGCGTCAAATAAAATAACAGATTTTGCTCAAGTATTGTGAATTTTCTTAAGAAACATGTGTAAGGTTAATTTTGCACCAAAATCGATATTAAATCACAGTATTATATAACTTATCTGACATTTTATTATATATATATATATATATATATGCAAAGTTTTGAATACGTTTGTCGAACACTCTCTACTAGTCTTCTATCTGTGCCCGCTTCTAGGTACATATAGATCGTAATTTCCCTTAACTACATGACAGTTTCTGGTGGCGATTGCTTGCAGATTCTAGGTTGACTGTGAACTGGGGTTGTGCCTCTCGACAGTCTGAAATTGTCATTTTCCTGCACTGATGAGAGCAATAAGCTTGAAACGCTAGCGTCTGTAGGTATTAATAATTTAATATTTATATATATATATATATAAATTTGACTTAATCAGTTTATAAAGATGTGTATACAATTTATACAATATATGTTTATGTGTATGAGTTATATAAGCAATACGCACTTATAGTATAGATATATATATATACATATATATATATATATATATATATATATTCTCAAATTGTTTTTGTCTCATAAAATGCTAAGTGCAAAATAACAGATTACATTTCAATTTCATCGCAAACTTACAAAATATGACTTCAAGCAAATTTTAAGGATTTTTAAAAAAATTACATTACTTTTATATATTTGTATTTTTTTTTTTGGGGGGGGGGTATTTAAAAGAAGAAAAAAGGGAAAAGAAATAAGTTTCGTTTTCTGATTATATCTGAAATTTTTATATCTCCTAAAACAGCAAGGGAACCTGGAAATGACCGGAGGAATCGAAGAGAGTGCTAATTACGCAACTAACGTCTTTGTTCTGCTTATGTACACATTATATATATATATATATATATATATATATATATATTTAAAAAAAATTTTTTTTTTTACATGATTCACCCCAAACAAGGCAGGATGCCACTGTAAACGTAAGGGGCTACTGAGAAAAAGGAGAAGGATTAGTGGTTCAGCTTAAATTGGGATCTGAGCAGCGAGATGTCTGTTTACATTAGTTTTAAATTTCTGCATGTCAGTACTGTCGGGGAAACAGGGGGCAGGGAGGGAGTTCCAGAGGCCAGCAGCACGAGGAAAGAAGCTATTTGAGTAGAATGCTCTCCGGCATCTGGGGACCTCCACAGTGAATGAATGAGATTTAGTAGAATGTCGAGTTAGTCTAGTGAATTTGCGTCGAGGGGGCACCAGAGTAGCCAACTCATCGGAGCATAATCCATTGAAGTATTTGTAAAACAAACACAAGGATGCCACATTGCGGCGATGGGACAGGGGCTGGAGCTTAGCTGACAGTGAGGGACCTATTAGGTTGACTACTCTTTTTTGGACTTTGTCAAGGAGGGAGAGACTAGTAGATGATGCACCAGCCCAGATGTGGCAACAATACTCCATGCATGGGCGAATGGTGGCTTTGTAGAGATACAGGATAATGTCAGGTGTAAGGAGTCCACTATATAATATATATATATATATAATATATATATATATATATAAATTAAAATTTTTTCAATATGAAACTAAATATAATAAATAATACAAATCACCTAAAAAGTAGTGTATGGATTCGTCCGAACACTATAAAATACAGCAAAATCTTTGTTAATAACGAATACATTTTCTTAGACAGACGAACAACACGGGTAAGGAGGACATTTTTTAATAACAAAATAAGTTAGCAAAACATTAATCTGGAACAAAACTTAGGTCTAATATACTGAACGTTTTTGTTCTTGTTGTTTTTTAAGGGAAGTGGGGTTTGATCAACTCTGCTGGGAAGCCATGAGATAAAATGCTGTTTTGCTTTTAAATTCCCAAAACAGTTTTTCATGGTAAACAACTGATGATCCCTTAAATAATGCTAGACTAGCATAAATTCTTGGAAGCAAACTAATATAGTGACTGCAAAAAGTAAATTGACTTACAAGAAAAGTAATTTTCCACCGAACGACTTGGGACTAAAAGTTTTGTTTTTTTATACATAGTTTTAATGGTTGAAAAACTTCCGATGCATATATATATATATATATATGCATACACACACACGCATATATATATATATATATACACACACACACACACACATATATACACACACACACACATATATATATTCCTTTTAACGAATGATAAACTCTGCACATACGAGGTACATAAACAACACGCCACATTTTTAACCTGCCTCAATTTTCATTTGGCTGATGTAAATTTTTGTTTTTATTTTTAAATGAAAAAATATTCATGAACAGCTTTTTTTTTTTTCACGAAACAAGTTTGAATAATTCTAAAATGAAAAACGCATAAAATAACGTCAATAGATTCCATTTAAAAGCTGCAGAAGTTCAAACTCATTTCAGATTATTTGGATCATATAGAAAGGGGCGACCATAGTCAAGGGCGATCTGAAGGCTCTCTTTTCATCAGCTCAGATGTAGGGGAGAGCATCACTCCCAGGATCAGTCCACTTACCCTTGACTTTTACCTTATAATGCTGACTGTTTAAAAAGGGTGAGGTGGGGCCATCAAATACCATTTTTCAAGTCTTTGGTAAATGCAAAAAGGGGGGGGGGAAAGAAATAAACCCAGCCAAATAGCTAAAAAAAAAAAAAAAAAAAAATGAAAGTGTTAAGGCTTTAGCGATTTGACAAAAATGAGCTTTTTCTTGTAAAAAAAAAAAACGCAGAGAACTCACATTCATGGGAGCCTTTAACAATTTTAGATGAACTCCGCTTTTTCTGGATTAAAAAAAAGCAGAGAACTCACATCCCTGATATAGGTTAGCGAGTTCGACAAAGATTCTCAAGTTTAAAAAGATTCATCTGAAGAAAGTCTGGGGTTACATCGGCTGAAACGTTGTGAATGTAACAACCAAGATGAGAATAGCAGTCCGAATAATACACACTGTATATCCTCATCTCAAAAAATGCCTCTAAAGGTCAGATTACGTCAACGACAAAAACGTACGAATAATCCAAATTATCAATCCTCATTTAAAAAATTCCGGAATACAAAATATTTTTATTTACATAAACAGCTCCAAAACACAGAAGTGAAAAAAGATCAAACATTTTTTATTATATAAAAAAAAACACACACACACATATATATATATAATAATATTTATAAATACATATTAATTATTTATTACCTACAGATATTGATGTTTCATGCTTACACAATCTTCAGTGCAGAAAGCTAATTCCCGACGGTTGACGGGCGCGAACTCCGATCACAAACCGTAACTGATTCGCAGTCAAGAGACTTACCAGTTGGCCACCAGAAATCAGCTTGGAATTTTAGGAGGAATTTAAATTTGTAATTATCAAGTCGGCGAGTATTTACAGAAAGCGGCGAAGAGTGATCAACAACAACAACAAATCGTGTTGAATCTCACAATGAAGCTAGTTGTACTGCCTGTTATTAAATTCACTCAGAGTGCCCAGCCTTAGTAAAGGGGGCTATATAATAATATTTATGAATAAATATTAATTATTTATTACCTATAGAGACATATATATATTTTCAAGTATTATAAAATTGTTATTTTATTTTAATTTCTAATGAGATAAAAAAAAAAGTGCTCAATATTAGGGACAGAGCATTATTATAGAAGAGAACGGATATTAGAAATCATAGAAAAGTCCTTTAAACCTGGGTCTGAGTTGTAAGCCCCTAAAAAGAAAAACGTTTCTTAATGCCTATATTTAAAGGATTTTTCTATTATTTATAATAGTATATATTTTTCTATTATTTATTATACTAGCAAGTATATATTTTTCTATTATTTATAATACTAACAAGTATATATTTTTCTATTATTTATAATACTAGCAAGTATATATTTTTCTATTATTTATAATACTAGCAAGTATATATTTTTCTATTATTTATAATACTAGCAAGTATATATTTTTCTATTATTTATAATACTAGCAAGTATATATTTTTCTATTATTTATAATACTAACAAGTATATATTTTTCTATTATTTATAATACTAGCAAGTATATATTTTTCTATTATTTATAATACTAGCAAGTATATAATTTTCTATTATTTATAATACTAACAAGTATATATTTTTCTATTATTTATAATACTAACAAGTAAATATTTTTCTATTATTTATAATACTAACAAGTATATATTTTTCTATTATTTATAATACTAGCAAGTATATATTTTTCTATTATTTATAATACTAACAAGTATATATTTTTCTATTATTTATAATACTAGCAAGTATATATTTTTCTATTATTTATAATACTAGCAAGTAGATATTTTTCTATTATTTATAATACTAGCAAGTAGATATTTTTCTATTATTTATAATACTAGCAAGTAGATATTTTTCTATTATTTATAATACTAGCAAGTATATATTTTTCTATTATTTATAATACTAGCAAGTATATATTTTTCTATTATTTATAATACTAACAAGTATATATTTTTCTATTATAATACTAACAAGTATATATTTTTCTATTATTTATAATACTAGCAAGTATATATTTTTCTATTATTTATAATACTAGCAAGTATATATTTTTCTATTATTTATAATACTAGCAAGTATATATTTTTCTATTATTTATAATACTAGCAAGTATATATTTTTCTATTATTTATAATACTAACAAGTATATATTTTTCTATTATTTATAATACTAACAAGTATATATTTTTCTATTATTTATAATACTAACAAGTATATATTTTTCTATTATTTATAATACTAGCAAGTATATATTTTTCTATTATTTATAATACTAGCAAGTATATATGTTTCTATTATTTATAATACTAACAAGTATATATTTTTCTATTATTTATAATACTAACAAGTAGATATTTTTCTATTATTTATAATACTAACAAGTATATATTTTTCTATTATTTATAATACTAGCAAGTATATATTTTTCTATTATTTATAATACTAGCAAGTATATATTTTTCTATTATTTATAATACTAACAAGTATATATTTTTCTATTATTTATAATACTAACAAGTATATATTTTTCTATTATTTATAATACTAACAAGTATATATTTTTCTATTATTTATTATACTAGCAAGTATATATTTTTCTATTATTTATAATACTAACAAGTATATATTTTTCTATTATTTATAATACTAACAAGTATATATTTTTCTATTATTTATAATACTAACAAGTATATATTTTTCTATTATTTATAATACTAACATGTAGATATTTTTCTATTATTTATAATACTAGCAAGTATATATTTTTCTATTATTTATAATACTAACAAGTATATATTTTTCTATTATTTATAATACTAGCAAGTATATATTTTTCTATTATTTATAATACTAACAAGTATTTATTTTTCTATTATTTATAATACTAACAAGTATATATTTTTCTATTATTTATTATACTAGCAAGTAGATATTTTTCTATTATTTATAATACTAGCAAGTAGATATTTTTCTATTATTTATAATACTAGCAAGTATATATTTTTCTATTATTTATTTATAATACTAGCAAGTATATATTTTTCTATTATTTATTTATAATACTAGCAAGTATATATTTTTCTATTATTTATTTATAATACTAGCAAGTATATATTTTTCTATTATTTATAATACTAACAAGTATATATTTTTCTATTATTTATAATACTAACAAGTATATATTTTTCTATTATTTATAATACTAGCAAGTATATATTTTTCTATTATTTATAATACTAACAAGTAGATATTTTTCTATTATTTATTTATAATACTAGCAAGTATATATTTTTCTATTTATAATACTAGCAAGTAGATATTTTTCTATTATTTATAATACTAACAAGTATATATTTTTCTATTATTTATTATACTAGCAAGTAGATATTTTTCTATTATTTATAATACTAACAAGTATATATTTTTCTATTATTTATTATACTAGCAAGTAGATATTTTTCTATTATTTATAATACTAGCAAGTAGATATTTTTCTATTATTTATAATACTAGCAAGTATATATTTTTCTATTATTTATTTATAATACTAGCAAGTATATATTTTTCTATTATTTATAATACTAACAAGTAGATATTTTTCTATTATTTATTATACTAACAAGTATATATTTTTCTATTATTTATAATACTAACAAGTAGATATTTTTCTATTATTTATTATACTAACAAGTATATATTTTTCTATTATTTATAATACTAGCAAGTATATATTTTTCTATTATTTATAATACTAGCAAGTATATATTTTCTATTATTTATAATACTAACAAGTATATATTTTTCTATTATTTATAATACTAACAAGTATATATTTTTCTTTTATTTATAATACTAACAAGTATATATTTTTCTATTATTTATAATACAAACAAGTATATATTTTTCTATTATTTATAATACTAACAAGTATATATTTTTCTATTATAATACTAGCAAGTATATATTTTTCTATTATTTATAATACTAACAAGTATATATTTTCTATTATTTATAATACTAACAAGTATATATTTTTCTATTATTTATAATACTAACAAGTATATATTTTTCTTTTATTTATAATACTAACAAGTATATATTTTTCTATTATTTATAATACTAACAAGTATATATTTTTCTATTATTTATAATACTAACAAGTATATATTTTTCTTTTATTTATAATACTAGCAAGTATATATTTTTCTATTATTTATAATACTAGCAAGTATATATTTTTCTATTATTTATAATACTAACAAGTATATATTTTTCTATTATTTATAATACTAACAAGTATATATTTTTCTATTATTTATAATACTAACAAGTATATATTTTTCTATTATTTATAATACTAACAAGTATATATTTTTCTATTATAATACTAGCAAGTATATATTTTTCTATTATTTATAATACTAGCAAGTATATATTTTTCTATTTATAATACTAGCAAGTATATATTTTTCTATTATTTATAATACTAGCAAGTATATATTTTTCTATTATTTATAATACTAGCAAGTATATATTTTTCTATTATTTATAATACTAGCAAGTATATATTTTTCTATTATTTATAATACTAGCAAGTATATATTTTTCTATTTATAATACTAGCAAGTATATATTTTTCTATTTATAATACTAGCAAGTATATATTTTTCTATTATTTATAATACTAACAAGTATATATTTTTCTTTTATTTATAATACTAGCAAGTATATATTTTTCTATTATTTATAATACTAACAAGTATATATTTTTCTTTTATTTATAATACTAACAAGTATATATTTTTCTATTATTTATAATACTAACAAGTATATATTTTTCTTTTATTTATAATACTAACAAGTATATATTTTTCTATTATTTATAATACTAGCAAGTATATATTTTTCTATTATTTATAATACTAGCAAGTATATATTTTTCTATTTATAATACTAGCAAGTATATATTTTTCTATTATTTATAATACTAGCAAGTATATATTTTTCTATTATTTATAATACTAGCAAGTATATATTTTTCTATTTATAATACTAACAAGTATATATTTTTCTATTATTTATAATACTAACAAGTATATATTTTTCTTTTATTTATAATACTAACAAGTATATATTTTTCTATTATTTATAATACTAACAAGTATATATTTTTCTATTATTTATAATACTAACAAGTATATATTTTTCTTTTATTTATAATACTAGCAAGTATATATTTTTCTATTATTTATAATACTAGCAAGTATATATTTTTCTATTATTTATTATACTAGCAAGTATATATTTTTCTATTATTTATAATACTAGCAAGTATATATTTTTCTATTATTTATAATACTAGCAAGTATATATTTTTCTATTATTTATAATACTAGCAAGTATATATTTTTCTATTATTTATAATACTAGCAAGTATATATTTTTCTATTATTTATAATACTAGCAAGTATATATTTTTCTATTATTTATAATACTAACAAGTATATATTTTTCTATTATTTATAATACTAACAAGTATATATTTTTCTATTATTTATAATACTAGCAAGTATATATTTTTCTATTATTTATAATACTAGCAAGTATATATTTTTCTATTATTTATAATACTAGCAAGTATATATTTTTCTATTATTTATAATACTAGCAAGTATATATTTTTCTATTATTTATAATACTAGCAAGTATATATTTTTCTATTATTTATAATACTAGCAAGTATATATTTTTCTATTATTTATAATACTAACAAGTATATATTTTTCTATTATTTATAATACTAGCAAGTATATATTTTTCTATTATTTATAATACTAACAAGTATATATTTTTCTATTATTTATAATACTAGCAAGTATATATTTTTCTATTATTTATAATACTAGCAAGTATATATTTTTCTATTATTTATAATACTAACAAGTATATATTTTTCTATTATTTATAATACTAGCAAGTATATATTTTTCTATTATTTATAATACTAGCAAGTATATATTTTTCTATTATTTATAATACTAGCAAGTATATATTTTTCTATTATTTATAATACTAGCAAGTATATATTTTTCTATTATTTATAATACTAGCAAGTATATGCTCCCTCATGAAGTATTCTCTAATTGTGACAGAACTACATACATTACGTAGTTAAAGCAAAATAAATATTAGAATATTGTTATAAATAGAATAAAAGTAAAGCACTTTATTTATTGATGTCAAGCGCAAATGCGGACTCCACAATATTTTTATAAATAAAATTAAGTAAAACCTATTTCCTTTTTAGGCATGTCAAGCGCGAAAGAAAATAATAGGAAATGACAACATGGCCGCCAGCGATTAAGACCTTGCATTAAAGTTCGATTTTCAAGTCTTCAAAAAATAAATTAGAATTTTATTTCGGGATAAAAAATACAATTTAAGACTAATTAATAAATTTCATCCAAAATGTGTGCGGAAATCAAACGAAATAAGCGACATATTCAAATAATCCCTATAGTACAATTGAACGCCAAACGGAAATGTCTATTTCGTTCCTCCAGTTTTTAATTTTAACTATTTAGTAATTTGAAAAGTTTAAAAAATTTTTAAATATAAAGGAGGATGTAATATATGGGAGGGTTCCCCCTCACCCCCGTAAAAACGGAGGAGGTATTTCCGGGGAGGACGGTCGTATAACAACACAACCGATACTACACTTATAAATTCTGATTAAATCAAGTTTTTTTTTTCCATTCATTTAAAATGTCTAGTCACAAAAGAATAATTGTTTATTGCTCCTATTGTTAAAAATACACACACACATATATATATACACACACACACACACTTAGCTCTATCAAATTAAATATCCAGCTGTCATAGTTTTTGTAAGTTGATGATGTAGTTAACTAAAAAATATTTTTCTAATTAATTTGATATTGTGTGTATGTATATATATATATATATATATATATATATATATATATATATATATATAAAATATTAGTTATAGTTTATTATCTATGTACGTATACGTTTCGTCCCTTTTCAATCAGGACTCATCAGCATAGAGATATGACTATTCACTACCGGTCGTACGATTCAGAACCCTGGATTACAAGTATTTTTCAACTCAAATCCAACGTCGTTAACCGGAAATGTGGGGAAAAACCCCAGCAGAGTGCTTGATTAAAAATTAAGAATGTAAATATTTATTTACTTAAAACGTACTGATTTTCTGTCTGAAATATATATAGTACGAGGGTAGAAACCCCGAAATGATATCGTCTGTAGGTATTAAAACACTTTAATATATATTTATATTTATAATATACCTGTGCCAAGATGGGTAAAATTAATTCCCAAACAAGTTTTGCGCCACTTTTATGTCTCCTTACGAAGATGAAAATGGAGATATAATGCTACTAAACCTTATGTCTAGAATCCTTATTCCAATTTTGATCAAAATCCATTACGTGATTTTAATTCTAAAAAATGTCTAAAATTTAAGCTTAAGAGAATCTTAAGACGAAATTGAAATTCATGGAATCTTGCTTAATTGGTGTCTAATAACTATTGATCAAATTTCAATGCAAATCTGATAGATTTTAATTGTTAAATGGAAGTTTGGGTCCATATTGTGCTCCCTAAAAACCCTTAAAAATACTCCAAAGAAACTGAAATTTGTGGAATATTTATTAATTGATATCTAATAGCTATTCTTAAAATTACATAAAAAACAGGTATCTGAATTTTCACAAAGGGCCTTTTATCCCCCATTGTATAACACATTTACACCTAATAGCTGTGTTCGAAAACATATATATATATATATACACACACATATATATATATATGGCATTTAGCCTGACGATTCCCCCCCCCGGGGATGAAACACGGGAGCCTCTGTGTAGCTTGATTGCCATATATATTTTCATTGCTTACTACCTAGCTCTACTTACGTATCAAGTTGAAGTAAATACTGAAAACTGACACATAAAAAATTATATCCTTATAATATTTTATGTGGATACATGAAGTACACATATATATATATATATATATATATATATATATATATAAATATATATATTAGTGGGACATATATTTGGGACCTCTTTTTAGAAAAATTCTGCTTTTTCTTTGAATTGAGAAAAATGTTCATTTTTTTTTTTTTAAACATAAAAAAAAAAAGACTGATTTCTGCAAAAAGTTTTTTTTGGGGGGGGGGGGGTCTTTTCATTCTGACTTAGGTGTCGAAGTAGGGTAATGGAAAGGGGTTTTTAGGGGGCTTACCACTCTGACCTAGGGTAAGTAATTATTTTCTTTACTAACCTTTCATTATGACATTAAAAAACGCACAGAATTGATCTCCCATAGCGGAAAACTGCCCTAAAAAACTTGGATGACCTGCGAAAATAGGATCATTTTACATTAAATTTCATACACATTTGGGGCTCCCCAGGTTGGGAAATTAACTTTGATTTCAACTTTTTTTTGCCATTGGCCACTCACTTCACTGATATATGTAAATCTGTTCCTAAGATGTGGCTATATCTGGTGCGTGCGTGTGTGTGTGTGTGTGTGCTCTCTCCCTGCCCATCTTGTGTGTGGAGGGGAGAGGCGTGTTGTTTAATACTCCTGCTTTATTTGCTAAAGCAATAAATTTTATTGGCTGTTGAAGTAGTAATTACATTTCTAGAGAATGAAATCCTTAACTCCTCTTCTCTGCCCTTACTGGGGTTTCTTTAAATAAAATGTTTTTCTTCATACCCTAGAACCTGAAGGAAAACACCTATTTTAACTGAGGGAGGAGAGAAGGAACATTTGATGGGAGTAGGGTGGAGAGGCGACATTATAAATGTCACTTATAAGAAGGAAAATCGTGGAAAGAATTTCACAAATTAACCTTTTATTTATTTATTTATTTTATTTATTTATATATATATATATATTTGTGAAATTCAAAATGGCGTATTAGTGGGTTCGCCCACGTGTGAGTTTGCGCTTTTATTTGTTTTTTTTTGTTTGGTTTCACCCAAAAATGAAGCACTGTATAGTGTAGGTTTTTCCAAGAACTTTTTACTCTTTGTGTATTTTTCTGATGATTTTGTAATGTTGCAGAGACGATATTGACATAAAAATGTTGTTTGGCACAAGACAAATGAAACTGACCGTAAAAAATATATCTCACAGAAATGTTATGTTTTTTGGAAATATGAAAAAATAAAAATAATAAAATAAAAACATGGTTATTGGAAAATAATATAAACCTGACTTATCTATATATATATATATATATATATATATATATATATGTGTGATTATTTTTATTTACACGAACATGTACAAAATCTGCGACACTGGCATGTCGATGTTATCGATCAACAGTTATTATAAACTGAGATCTCATCAGGCAGAGTTAGAATCCGATCGTAACCTCAGATCATATTTGGATAATATGATCTGAGGTTAAGATCGGATTCTAACTCTGCCTGATGAGATCTCAGTTTATAATAACTGTTGATCGATAACATCGACATGCCAGTGTCGCAGATTTTGTACATGTCTGTGTAAATAAAAATGATCATATATAAAGCTCTATTTGATATTGAGCACTTTTTATAAACCCGGTTGAAATTCTTTGGATTACTACCCTGTGGATGTTTTACCTGGATTATTATCGTCATATATATATATATATATATATATATTTATTTATTTATTTTTTGGAACAGAAAATTAGTACGTCAGTACCGTTGATTTCAAGCTCACGAGAGAATGTGGGTTTATGGATTAAACTTTCGAAATAATAAAAAAGATATGAAGAATTAAACTTTAAAACATTCTAATCACTTCCCAGACGACACCAGTTCAACTCTACAAAACATTTAACGGCCGAAGATACGCTCCTAATAAACATTGAATCACAGGACTTGTATAGAGATATCTTAAAGATTTTTTTCAATTTTAAATCTTAACTGTGACATATACCCCCCCCCCCCCCTTTTTTTTCGAACTTTATTAAACTTTGTAGTCTCACATTTCTCTCCCTAACACAGATTTTAAACAAATATACAAAACACTCCAAAGCAAATAACGTATCCAAACGAGAGTGATACGTGGATTCACATTTCTAAAACGGGTGACAACATAAGCTGAAGAGAGCCGGATGGCTAAGTCCTTCTGAGCTTGAAACCGACGGTACTAATGTTGTACTAATTTTCTGTACCAAAAAAATAAATAAATATTACGCTCTTAATTTTAATTTTCAATTAATCGAGCACTCTGCTGAGATTCTTTCCCACCATCTTATATATATATATATATATATATATATATATATATATAATAGAAAATGGTAGTTTGCTTGAAGCATTGCTGGGAATAGTAGTAGTATGTTTAAGAAGGCAATGCAGAGTGCCGGGTAGGTTGTAAGCTGAAAAAACAAAAATAATAAATCAAAATGGGACTTTCTATTCATTTTTTCTTTAAAATCTAAGTAATTCACGGGAGGCAGGATCTTACAGTTTTAAAAGTTTTTTTAATTTTTTTTTCCTTTATGTTGCAAGGGGCTGGACATCTCACTCAATCAACCATTTCTATTATGATATCCTGGTGTGACCCATTTATATATCAACATAGCCCAATCTACGGTGTATGTATTTAATCATTCTATTTGTTTTCTCTTTCTTCCCAGGTGGTCGAGGTGGTCGCGGTGGTCGTGGAGGACGTGGTGGCGGCGGCGGATTCCGTGGAGGTTCAGGAGGTGGATTTCGTGGAGGGCGAGGTGGGCGTGGCGGCGGCGGCGGCTTCCGTGGGGGCAGTCGTGGTGGTGGCGGCGGTTTTCGTGGAGGTCGCGGTGGTGGCTTTCGTGGAAGATAATTTGGGACCAAAATTTTTATTTTTTTGTAAATATTTTTATTTTTTTAATCAGAATAAATTTTTTAATTTCATGAATGCCTTTTTTTCTTTTTTTTTTTTTTTGATAAACTAGAAAAATACTCGTCCCAGGATGGGTAAAATGAATTCTCTGATCGTTTTGCACCACTTTTATGTCCACTTATATCAAGATATAATGATACTAAACCTTTTGTCAAGAATCCTTATTCCAATCTTGATCAAAATCCATTATATAGAAAATGTCAAAAATTTAAGCCTTAAGGGATCTTAAGTTGAAATTCAGGGAATCCTTAATTAGGTGTATAATTATTATGGATCAAATTTAATGCAAATCTGAAATATTTTAATTTTCAAATAGAAGGTTGTACCCGTATTATGCTCCCTAAAAATCATTTAAAATACCCCAAAAATAAATACCCCTAAAATACCAAAGAAACTGAAAATTTCGGAATATTGATGTCTTATACCCATTGTAAAAATTTCACGAAAATCTGAGGTAACTGAATTTTCACAAATTCTTCCGCTCTTATTTTGACGCACTTTCCATACAACTAAATTAAACTAAATATAGTCCACATTTCGACCTCTTACGCCTAGCAGGTGTTCCAAAATTTGTAATGATCAGTTAATTAGTTTAGGAGTGAATCCTCTACATATAAATATACGTAACTTTATAAAGATAGAGATTAAGATATTTTTGTATTGACCTAGTATGACACAAGGCAGCAATAAAATGAGTTCCCTTTGGTAACAAATGACGAACTCTATTCCCCTCATAGATGATACTAATCAAGTTGGTTAAGCCAAGAAATGACGAAATGAAAAACCAACAGCCTTTCACTTCTCTCAATTATATAGCCTTGTGCCTAATTGTATGTTTGCGATACATATAATCCATCTCTTTGTGATGTCATCCAGTGTGCACGGTGACGAGATCAAAGCAAGCAAGATAACAAAGTTCCCAGAGTTTTTTTTGGTCTTGGCTAATCCATCAATTGATGGTGAATCATTCGCAAAGTTTGGGTGCCATGATGCTCGCTCACTCATTATGTCCAGAAGCTCCAATCCCGAGAGGTCAGTGTCTTTCTCCAGAAGAGTCTTGATTGCAATACGAGGCTGACCATCCGGTCGTTTGTCTTCTGGGAACCACAGAAGCACTTTGGAGCAAGACTACAATAAGGACCCCAGTTCATTAACACAATACGCGGAACATGTTCCGGAAGTCACCGGCGTCTTCCGGTTGACCTCGCAATACACATGGTCGCTATTTACAAAACACCTTGTAAATAAACCTTTTATTTCGGAATTTTTTTTCTTTTAACATGTTAATATTTATTTTAAGGCAGAGGGTCCATAAATAAAACATAAAATATTAACATGTTTTCTTTTAAAAGATGTTTTGTCACATGGTTTTGTATCACTATTTACTTGCCTCCCCACGAGGGCAGAAATGGAGGGTATGAAATATTTATCGCCGGACTTAAGTAATCTTCCGTTTTGTAGGGAAAAATCAAGCTTCCCAAAAAGGGGCACTCTGGATCTTACCTCAGTTTAGAAGGATTTTTCCATACTACACTTTGCTCCTAGCCAGAGGAAGCATAACGGAAGATTACGCAAGTTATTTTAATATATACACTTTTTAAAAAAATCGGCTGACTTGTAATCTTTCGTTTTGCAATAAACAAAACAATTTATTTACTAATTTTAATTTAAACAAATTTTAAACGCAGAACATTCTATATTTTGTGTTGTGTATTTTAAGAAAAAGGTGAGGGCTATATGAAAATACTTTTTTTTCTTTTTGTAGGGAGGCGAGTAAATAGCAAAGTTTTGTTTATTTGTTTATAATTGTTGCTTACAGAAAAAAAAGGACAAACACTTCATAAGCTTCAAATTGCTTCCGTTTAGAAACTGATTTTTGAAGTCTAATTCCGCCCTCGTGGGGAGGCAAAACGAAAGATTACAAGTCAGCCAATTTTTTAAAACGCGTATATATTTCGTTTATTTATTAAAATAACTTGCGTAATCTTCCGTTTTGCCTCCTCAAAGAAAATGGACGCTCACCAATAATTGAATGGAAGATAATACGACAGGCCAGTACATGTAGACATTTAGATGACCCGTGTAGATTATGCCTGAATGAAAAATTTGAAATCCTAAACTTTAAAGACCCTAGAAATCTATTAAACTGTAGAAGTGAGATAGCAAACAGCTGCTTACACAGAAATAAATTTACCTTAGGCTAACGATAAATAAATAAATAAATAAATAAAAACTAAACTAAAAAAAACTTAACAATTGAAAAATAAAAACCTAAAATAGAAATACAAGGAACCACGTGTTAAAATAAATTCACCCATTATATTGACACAACAAAGGAAACAGGATATAGGCAAATCTAAAGAAAACAGAACAATAGAATAGGATATAGGAAGGAAGTAACACTAACCACACCTTTGTTCATGGGAAGCCCAACGATTGGCTGAGAGAACAACAAAGAATCTGATTGGTTAACTAGCTAAGCCGTGTATATAAAAACACCCGGCAAAAATAACTCCATGCATATTAGTCTGAAGATTCCCCAAAGAAACCAATTTTGCCTCTATCTTTATGTTAAAATTCAAAAGATGCTTAAAAAATGAACTTTCCCCAAATTTATAACTACCGGCGACCATGCGCGATTTAAGTTCTGTTTAAAACAGACATTTGCACTGTTGTCCACATCGGACGAGACACTTCTACAAGACCAAGAAGGATTATTACGAAAAAAATGATTTATACCTTTTATTTGTCTTAGCTCTGTCGAGGCTTGTTTTATCAAGCAAAATATTAGATAAAAAAAGTCAAGATGAAGAAAAAAAAAATTTTGATTTAATAAAAATATCTGCATCTAACACATGGTTTCTTTGAAGGCATTTTGCCTCTATGTTTATGTTATATATATATATATATATTTAAGAAATTGTTGTTAAATGACACAGAATTTTCGCGTTTGTTGATTTTTCTAGTGATATTCCCGATAAAAATAAAAACAAAACCCATGACAAAAAAAAACACTTTGTATCTTTACTAAAAAAACAAACAAATGCACCCTAGTTACAAACTCGACTGAGAAGCAATAATTCACCTCATAGCCTGGGCAGCCCCGTCGGCATTCCCCGGTCAGGGCTGCCTAGGCCAGAGTGCTCCTTCTTTAGGGGCGCTGGGTTGACTCCTTCCACAGTTTCCGACTTTGTGTCACATATTCCTGCTGTGGGAAGGAATTGGATATCGCCTCCTGGAGACGGTCAAGAGACTGAAAGCGCTAAAGGAATGGCCCACGACACAACGTTAGGTGCCATACTTCACCAATTAACACTCGAAAACCGAAGAATCGCTCGCCGCGTCGAGAAATTGACAAGAAAGATCGTGAAGAGAGAGAACTCCATGGTTTTTAATGACGCTTGCATAAAAAATGACTTGCTGCCGAACTATACATATATATATATATATATATATATATATATATATAATAATAATAATCCAGGTAAAACATCCACAGGGTAGTAATCCAAAGAATTTCAACCGGGTTTATAAAAAAAGTGCTCAATATCAAATAGAGCTTTTATATATGATTATTTTTATTTACACAGACATGTACAAAATCTGCAACACTGGCATGTCCATGTTATCGATCAACAGCTATTATAAACTGAGATCTCATCAGGCAGAGTTAGAATCCGATCTTCTTAACCGTAGGTTATAATAGCTGTTGATCGATAACATCGACATGCCAGTGTCGCAGATTTTGTACAAGTCTGTAAATAAAAATAATATATATATATATATGTCTTTTCATATGTATCTATTTCAGAAGATTACTTCCTAAATTAAACCTTGAAGGTAGCCATTGCAAAGTCGAACATCAAAACAAAATCTATCTGTACATATTCCAGTGTACGTTAACTCCACCCCGTTCGGTTTTCCTTCCACAATCTTGGTCTTGTCGGCCACAAGGCGATTGGGCAGATTTAAATCTGTGTTTTCGCACCTATCATGATTACAATAATATATAAGTAATATGTTTCTACGGCTTCTCGCTGAGTGAATGTTATTGTGGTCACATATTTTTCTATTAGTGCCACCAAAGGAGAATGCAACGACTTCATTTGGTCCGGTAAGTCGCCATCTTGTTTTCTGTTCTTTTTGCTCCGGGAAAAGAAGAAGAAGAAAAAAAAGGAAGAAATGATAAAAAAAAAAGATCGTAATAGACTTTTTCATTATAAAAAAACGCAGAGCACATTTATTTATTTATTTATTTATTTATTTATTTATATCATTTTTATCTACTAGCGAATGCATCTGTCTACGTCGGCTAATCTGTAGGGACCATTTAATTGGTAAAGATGTTTAAAACCCAGTGAAAACGGGTAAAAACATGAAAACAATGCATAAAACTTGAATGAAAGATAAGGCATGTATCTAGTTGAAGGAAGAAGAAAACGTAGTTCAAAAGTAACACAAAATATTTATATGTGTATAAATCTTACATGGTAAAATGTTAGTTTGAAATGTTCGTTGGAAGTCAGTTCCGAGAATAGTAGAAAGCCGTGTGTGCGACCATGTTTGTATGTGTGTGCGTAGCCATGTGTGAGGCTTGGCGTTAGTACGTCAAAGTGTCTGAATGTGCATGCGAGCGTAGAGTTGATACATCGTTTACGCATTTGTATGTGTGTGTGCGCCTTTGTCAGCAGTGTGTGGTCGCATGCGTTGAAGAATGATAGGAGTGTAAGCCTTTGGTGTATATGTGTGTGTGTGTGTTTAGTAGTCAGCCTATGTGCTGGTACCCCTCGCCTAAAGGTGAGGGTAGCCGAACTTGTATCCTCTGAAAAAGAGGAAAGAGAGACGAGAAAAGAGGCAGATTTTGTTGCGCGGTCTGCT
>OY744545.1:1459114-1481614 GCA_963556195.1 Sepiola atlantica
TCCCAGGCTTCGCCTCCCCTCTTTGGTGAGGAGTAAGTTTATTGCTTACTGTCTGAGGCGCCCCTGCCGGGGAATGCCGACGGGGCTGCCCAGGCAATTTTTAAAAAGCCAGAGTGCTCACCTCTCGAGCGCTGGCTTATCTAATCCCACTTTCCCAACCTTGTGTCACATCTTACTTTGTGGGATGTAGATAAATAAAACTCTTGGCCTTTTGGCTAAGATCAAAGTGTAGTATCTGTTCTGATGGATACTGCACCCCATAGACTGGTATTGTCTTGACCTTCGGGGCTTGACTTACGCCGGTCTATGGGTCTGTCCTGTGCAGTTCTAGGAGGTCCACCCTCCCAGGCTTCGCCTCCCCTCTTTGGTGAGGAGTAAGTTTATTGCTTACTGCCTGAGGCGCCCCTGCCGGGGAATGCCAACGGGGCTGCCCAGGTAATTTTTAAACCCCACTTTCCCGACCCGACCTTGGGTCACATCTTACTTGTGGGAGTAAGATAAAAACTGGCCTTGTGCCTAACTCCTGGAGAGGAGTAAATCAATAATCAACGCTGTTTTCCAGCAACCATGCTGAGAGTAGTTTACACAACTCGAACCCTTTTCTCTTTCCGTAAGGATGTTTTGCCAGCCATTCAAAATAATTCTGTTGTTTATAAATTCCTATGTCAGTGTGGAGCTGACTACGTTTGCAAGATATCCCAAAGATTAGAAATGAGAATAGCTCAATATTTACCACGTGAAATTCGTTTACATAATGTTTCGAGATCATCCGAGAACTTCCAAGCACATTAATCTGCCATCGGCAATCACTTGGTTGGGACAAACAGTTGTTCTAACCAGTATTTCGATAGGTGGTTTTCTGTTTTACACAGTGCTAGGTCGAACTATCATCTCAATATTATTGAGGCGTTTGTTATTAATAATTCTCGACCTAGTCTGTGTAGATAAAATATTTTGAAACATCAGTTGGAGATCTTCCATGATTAAAATTCCCCATAACGTTTAGAGATTTACCTTTTTTTTTTATCTCAATCTCGCTCTCTCTCTCGCAATTGATTTCTCCAACTGAAACAATTTCCCCCTCAATTCTTACCCGACGTTCTTAATTTTTAATTCACCATTCTAACGTTTTCTCTTAGAGGGTAAGACGATAAGGCCTCAAAAGAAAATTGCTAGAATTTTCGTTTTTTTCTATCCGCCCCGTTTCATTGATCAATAATAATGTTTCGTCTGAAATTTATGTTACCATTTTGTTGTACTAGAAATTTACTCTCTCTCTCTCACACGCACACAACACTCACTCACTCACTCACTCACTCACTCACTCACTCACTCACTCACTCACTCACTCACTCACTCACTCACGCACGCACGCACGCACGCACGCACACTCACTCACTCACTCACTCACGCACACACACATACACACTCACTCACTCACTCACTCACTCACACACACACACACACTCACACACTCACGCACACACACATACACACTCACTCACACACACACAACACACACACAACACACACACCCACTCACTCACTCACGCATACCCACATACACACTCACTCACTCACACACACACACACACCACTCACTCACTCACACACACACATACACACTCACACACACGCACACTCACTCACTCACTCACTCACATACACATACACACACACAACACACACACACTCACTCACGCACACACACATACACACTCACACACAACACACACCCACTCACTCACGCACACACACATACACACACTCACGCACTCACGCACTCACGTACACACACATACACACACACAGTAGGTTGAGATAAATAAAATTAGCACATCATTTATATCAGTTCCAAGAATTCAAACACAACAAATATTTGGCATACGCTCGTTTCTAAAACAATTTGGAAAAATTTATTTTATATTATATTTTAGATGATTCCAAAAAGAATCTTCTTCCGCGCCCTTCATAACACCAAGCAAGAAAAACATCCAATCTGAAGAAGTGGCCTTGGTACGGAAACTCAAAGCTTTTTTTTTCTTTTACTCGCAAAAGAAATCGGATATTCACACAAGAAAACCGGTTTTCAATTTTTTATACAAACTTCACATTCAGTCCCCCCAAAACACCCAAAAGATTTCCACATTTTATTTAATGGGCAATACGAAATCATCATTTGCAATCGTATGGAGGGGGGGGGGAACATAGAGAAATCTATTTTGTTTGATTAAAAACATGCATACATCCTATTTTAATCACCTAAATTACTTACAGGCTTCTTTTCAACTTCTTTATCAAACTTTATACCCCCCCCCCAAAAAAAAACCCCAAAAGATTTCCACATTTTCTGTAATAGGAAATACGAAATAATCATTTGCTTACTACATATTATTAAGGAACTCAATGAGATGTTTGGGTCACAGGGGTTAATTGTGGTCACCAACTGATTTTCAAAACGTGGTGCCGTCGTTATGGATGGCATCAAAAAGTGCACAAATTAGACTGACTACTTACAATCGTAGGGGGAGGGCACCCGAAACATAGATAAATCTATTTGGTTTGATTAAAAACATGCATAAATCCTATTTTAATCACCTAAATTAATTACAGGCTTCTTTTCAACTTCTTTATCAAATTTAACATTCCCCTCACCCCCCCCTAAAAACAGCCAAAAATAGATTTACACATTTTCTTTAATAATCATTTACTTACTACATATTATTATGGAACTCAGAGGTTGTTCGGGTCACCAACTCATTATTACAGCGTGGTGCCGTCGTTATGGATGGCATCAAAAAGTGCACCAATTAGACCGACTTTTAATTCAAAAGTCAAGTTCGCTGACCCTGGAAAGCTTCACGCATATTCTTGGATCACATTTACCTTGGAAGGAGGCAGTGGTTTTTCTTTTTACGAACAACCACTACTTACAACCGTAGAGGGGAATCCAAAATATAGAGAATTCTATTTTAAAAATTAAAAACATGCATAAATCCTATTTTAATCACCTTAATTACTTACGAGGTTCTTCTCAACTTCTTTTTTTACGAATTTATACTCTAATACTTCTATTTTCAAAATCTAATTTATATCTCTCCCGGGGAACGCCGGGGCACGGATCTTGCTAGTATATAATCAAGTAAAGTTAATTTTCCCTTATTTCATTAACCATTATCGCTTTCGAACCCAAACTTTCATATGCTAATCTGGGTCCTCTAGCTACTAAGGCCAATTCCTGATGCGTGTTTACAGAAAATATGCACTCGTTTCGTTCCCTTTCAACATTTCCTACATTATTTTTCCAGTTAAGTTGCTTCTCCCAACACGGTCATTTACAAAGGAAGGCGCAGGAATTTTTACTCTCACGCTAATATCCACTCCTACCGCCCCCAGTGTCACCGAGGACTATTCTTAACAGGGTAACTTTCTTGCAAAATCGCCCCTATTATTTCCTATTTTTCCTCTTACTATTGTCTATATACTTTTTAATGTACACTATCTCTTTTCCGGGCGTATTTTAGAATGATGGAATACAGGAATAGCGGTTTAAAGTTACAAAAAGAAATCATCTTATATTTTTCCTGTTATTGAATTTTCTTTCACATTTCTAACATCATATGATCCTTATCACAACAACAATTAGATTTCCGCGTAATATTAAATATTTAGTCACAGTTTGTAATCTTTACTACTCGATTTTAGCCTACTTACAAACATTCAACTATAATGGGAATATACTAAGAAGATGATTTACGAACACATAACGAATAAAACGCGTCTATGCAAAATGTCCGGAAGTTTTTGAAAAATTCTCTAACTAAATGCGATTTTTCGTTATTTTTTCTTTACTTTAAAAAATCTATTTCATAGCATCTGTTTGGAGATATGCTTCACCAATAAAGAAAAAAAACTGGATTTCGTCAGTAAATACCAAGTGAATGTCTCGATTTTCAAAAATGGTTTATTATATTTTCCCATGATTTTATAATTTTATAACGCGTTTCAAGCATCTAGGCTCTCTTTATATATCCCTTCCATTAACATTTAGGGAGTCACGTGGTTTGGACCATTAAGAATCAAAATATTAAAGTCCAAAACCAAAATACAAAAAAACAAAAATAAAAAATAATATTAGTATAAAATATAAAATAAAGTAGAAAAGAAAAGGTAGAATTAAAAAAGATAGATAGATAGATAAAGATAGATAGATAGATAGATAGATAGATATATAGAAATAAAGATAAAGAAAGAAGTCATTTGCGGTCCAGACGGAGAGTATATATATGTATATATATTCTGTAAATATTTTTAAATATTAAAATGTTTTTGTACCAACAGACGATATCGTTTCGGGTTTTCTACCCTCATCAGTGCAGGAGTGGGGGGGTGCAGGTGGGAGCATGAGATCGAACGCAGTTTGTAGATTCAGACCAGAATTACAAGCCTAACGTCTATGTCAACGCGAGAAATCAGCACAGACAGTACTCGAAATTAACGTACACTTACCCGAGAGGCTGGGGAAAGCGTCTTGCTGTCAAAAGTGTTCGACGCTCGACCGGAACTTTGCATAATCGCTAGTGACAACAATCCCGTAACCCTAAACAGGGCTCTACTATTAAGACTATGAATCTTAGAGGGGCATTAACCGTAAATATGTTTAAATATTAAAGTGTTTTTGTACCTACAGACGATATCGTTTCGGGTTTCTACCCTCATCAGTGCAGGAGTGGCGGTTGCAGGCGGGAGCATGGGATCGAACGCAGTTCGTAGATTCAGCCTAGAATCGCAAGCCTAACGTACATTTATACTATATATATATATATAGCATACATTTTTATTTATACACACATTTTTGGTTACATGTGTGCATACATGTTTCAGCTGTGCCCTCTTTCGAGAGCCAACTTCCCAAGACCGTTAGTTGGCGCTGGAAAGAGGGCGCAGTTGAAACATGTATGCACATATGTAACCAAAAATGTTTGTATAAATAAAAATTTATACAATAAAAAGCTCTAATTGTTATTGAGCACTTTTTATAAACACTGGAGTTTCATTTGTTAACATCTAAGGAACAAAAATAATACATGTACTCTCTCTCTCTCTCTCTCTCTCTCTCTCTCTCTCTCTATATATATATATATATATATATATATATATATATATATATATAAAAGGAGATTGTAGTTTGCTTGAAGCATTGCTGGTAAATGTAAGTGCAGATTAGTCGTCCGAGGCTATAGCAATGCGATGTGGTTGCCGTAAGATGGAAAAGTGAAAAGAAATAAACGCAGGGAGAAAGTGAAACTCAAAACGCTTTATTAATAATTTCACGAAAACTGATTAAATACCAAATAGTAAATACTGTCCGGTAAGTAACAGTTCGGCAAAGGGTAATCTTAAATTTTCGAAAGAAAAACTTTCATTATCAGAAGACAACAATAAAAGACCGAATTTTTTTCTTTCCATAGTCCCCCCCCTTCCCCATAATCTCTTCTTATTCCCCCCACCCTTCCCCTGTTACAACGGTCCCCTCCTTGGCTTTGATCCATTTCACAGTTCAAATTCCTTCTCAAATTTCAAATCTCATTTCTAAATATATTTTTAAATAAGTTATCCCCCTTTGACAATAACAGCCCACACGTAAATTTAAATTTGAATTGAATAAAGAGAATAAAAGAGAAAAAAAATAAATTAATTAATGAATCATATAAAATAAAACATAATAAAATTATAATAATTAGTATATTATTAAACAAATGTTTGTAGTATTTTAACTTTAGTTATATAATTGCTTAATAGAATTTTGACATTTGCTGCGTTCCTACTTCCAATTGTTTTCTGCTGTATTTCGATGATCTGACACCGGTTTTTTCCCGTTTTCCTTCGACCCATTCGGTCTTTTATTGTTGTCTTCTGATAATGAAAGTTTCGAAAATTTAAGATTACCCTTTGCCGAACTGTTACTTACCGGACAGTATTTACTATTTAATCAGTTTTCGTGAAATTATTAATAAATCGTTTTGAGTTTCACTTTCTGCGTTTATTTCTTTTCACTTTTCCATCTTACGGCAACCACATCGCATTGCTATAGCCTCGGACGACTAATCTGCACTTATATATATATATATATATATATATATATATATATATATATATATATATATATATATATATATATATATATATATATAATATGAAACTAAAAGTATACTTTTAGAGGATAGAACCTATAGTGAAATGGTTTAAGCTCAATATACAAGATAGAGCAATTATATATATATGAAGATAAATGTACGAATGACAAATGTATTTCAACTTCAATTGTTCAATGCAAGGTGTACTCCATTTTTAACAATGTTTGCACCCTTTTTTTCTATCTTTAAATCTCCTTTCACTGGACACCTTATCAACGGACATTTACCAACTGGACAGATCCCGTATTTTTTTTTACATGCACACTCTCACTCTCCATTACTTTATATTTTTTCAAATTTTGAATTTTGGCTTTTCCACTGCCAACTAATCTATCTATGTAATTTCTCTGATGATAAGATTTTAATCTTTGAAAATCCTTGGCTTAAGGAAAGAAAAATAAACATGTTTTTACCGAGTACACCTTGCATTGAACAATCGAAGTTGAAATGGATTTGTCATTCGTACATATTTATCCCTCTTCTTTCATTCATCTTCATAATTGCTCTATCTCGTATATTGAGCTTAAATCATTTCACTATAGGTTCTATCCTCTAAAAGTATACGTTTAGTTTCACACACACACACATACACACACACACACACACACACACATATATATATATATAATATATATATATATATATATATATATATATATATATATATATATATATAATCATCTCACTTACCTGTATCGATATATTCAAACGGACCTTTTCATATCGACGACTGTGATTGTTTACTTTTGTGTTCATCGATCCATTGGTATGACTCACCCTCTTAACCCCACCCCATCTTCACATGCCTCATCTCTCTCTTTCTCTCTCTCTTTCTCTCTTTCTCTCTGTCTCTTTTTTTCTCTCTCTTTCCCTCTCTCTTTCTCACTTTCTCTCTCTCCCTTTCTCTCTCTTTCTCTCTTTCTCTCTCTCTCTTTTTCTCTCTTTCTCTTTCTCTCTATCTCCCTTTCTCTCTCTTTCTCTCCCCCTCTCTCTCTTTCTCTTTCTCTCTCTTTTTCTCTCCCTATCTCTCTCTCTATCTCTCTTTCTCTCTCTATTTCTCCCCCCCCCCCTCTCTCTCTTTCTCTCTCTCCCTTTCTCTCTTTCTCTTTCTCTCCCTGTTACTCTTTCTCTCTTTCTCTCTCTCTTTCTCTCCCCCTCTCTCTCTCTTTCTCTCTCTCTTTCTCTCTCTCTCTTCCTCTCCCCCTCTCTCTCTCTTTCTCTCTCTCCCCTTCTCTCTTTCTCTCTCTCTTTCTCTTTCTCTCTCTCTCTATCGCTCTTTCTCTCTTTCTTTCTCTCTCTCCCTTTCTCTCTTTCTCTCTCTCCCTTCCTCTGTCTTTCTCTCTTTCTCTCTTTCTCGCTCTCTTTCTCTCTCCCTCTCTCTCTCTTTTCTCTCTCTCAACACCATCCAAAATATTTACTTATGTCTCTTGAGTTGACCATCAATATTTCACTTATGTTTCCATCTTTGATTTTTATTTAATTTGTTGTTTTTTGCGTCCTCGCATACAGATGCAACGTTTTGTTCGTCGGTCCATTAATCTGTAAAAATCAAATTCTTATACATGCCGATGGTCAATCTGTCACGCTCAAGTTTGGAATCACATTTCGTCTGTCTGTCACGCTCAAGTTTGGAATCACATTTTCGTCTGTCTGTCACGCTCAAGTTTGGAATCACATTTTCGTCTGTCTGTCACGCTCAAGGTTGGAATCACATTTTCGTCTGTCTGTCACGCTCAAGTTTGGAATCACATTTTCGTCTGTCTGTCACGCTTAATATCGAAATCACATTTTTGTCTGTCTGTCACGCTTTAGTTTGAAAGCACATTTTTGTCTGTCTGTCATGCTCAAGTTTGGAATCACATTTTCGTCTGTCTGTCACGCTCAAGTTTGGAATCACATTTTCGTCTGTCTGTCACGCTCAAGTTTGGAATCACATTTTCGTCTGTCTGTCACGCTCAAGTTTGGAATCACATTTTCGTCTGTCTGTCACGCTCAAGTTTGGAATCACATTTTCGTCTGTCTGTCACGCTCAAGTTTGGAATCACATTTTCGTCTGTCTGTCACGCTTAATATCGAAATCACATTTTCGTCTGTCTGTCACGCTTTAGTTTGAAAGCACATTTTCGTCAGTTTCTAACTTTATAGCTCCCACCGTGCTTACAAGTGCCACTGTCCTTCCACAAGTATTTTCCCGGAATATGCCTCGACAAACTTTCTGCACTTGTACCCTCTCAACGTGAATATCCCCGACAAACCAGACTTGCAGCAAAATCACACCTCTTCACTGTAGGTGACTTGTGTAACAGCTTCTTTTTTCGGACTGATTGCTTTTGGAATTCCGTCCCAGCTCCCTGTTTTCCAGATTGTACTAACATGCAGCAATTTAAATGCTGACCAACTCCCCACTTAGGATGATATCTATAGATATTATATATAGATTTCATATAAAGATATTATATATAGATTTCATATAAAGATATTATATATAAATATTATATATAGATATTATATACAGATATTATATATAGATATATATATAGATTTCATATATAGGTATGATATATAGATATTATATATAGATTTCATATAAAGATATTATATATAAATATTATATATAGATATTATATACAGATATTATATATAGATATATATAGATTTCATATATAGATATTATATATAGATATAATATATAGATTTCATATATAGATATTATATATAGATATTATATGTAGATATTATATGTAGATATTATATATAATTATTATATATATATTATATATATATTTCATATATATAAATTATTTAAAGATATTATATACAGATATTATATATAGATATATATAGATTTCATATATAGATATTATATATAGATATAATATATATATTTCATATATAGATATTATATATATATTATATATAGCTATTATATATAATTATATATATATTATATATAGATGTCATATATAGAAATTATTTAAATATATTATATAAAGATATTATATATAGATATTATATAGACTCAAATTACTGTTTAATTTTATAAGACATATTTAATAAAGGTCTAAAAAGAAACAAACCTGACAAAATACGAAATCTATATGATAAAACCCCCCAGCAAATTGTGGATCAGAAAAAAGGGAGCTTAATTTTGACATCACTGTGGGTGCTACTGATCTAGTTACCCTCTATATTGTAAAAGAAATTCATAAAGATGTACCAGGCATACTGGGAGGTTTATATAGAGATCCTACTCTATTCTTCGTTCATTCTAGTAATAGAAATTTAGAGAAAACTTTTAAAAAGCTTTACATTTCTTAAGATAACAATAGACATAAATAACAAAATATTTCATTGTTTGGACATAACATTAAATTTTAATGGTTTAATCCACCGTACAGTAAGAATATATAAACAATATTCATAGAGAATTCTATCATAACATTAAATTTTAATGGTTTAATCCACCATACAGTAAGCATATATAAACATTATTCCTAGAGAATTATATTATAACATAAACATTGAATGGTTTAATCCACCATACAGTAAGAATATATAAACAATATTCATAGAGAATTATATCATAACATAAACATTGAATGGTTTAATCCACCATACAGTAAGCATATATAAACATTATTCCGAGAGAATTATATTATAAACATTGAATGGTATAATCCACCATACAGTAAGCATATATAAACAATATTCCTAGAGAATTCGATCATAACATTTCATTTAAATTGTAATAATGTAAAACCCTACCATAAACACAACCATACTTTATACTATATAGATAGTAATTCTAACGATTCACAGTTTGTGAAAAACTCACGTATTCCAAGTATCTCTGAGAGAATATCAAAACTATCCTCCAACGAGCAGATTACTTCAAACATAGTTTATAAATAATAACATCCTAGAAACAAGCAATATTATAATGAAGCAGAGAATAGAAATTTTTAAAGGTTTAAAGTTATATATCATTGTAATGTTTTCGGGTGTGAGGACAATGTAAGGGGAATAACTCCGCCTGTTATTCGGATCTTTAATGCGAATTAATTTATAGATTCAGTCGATAGAAGTCTGTGTATTACGTTATTATTTATATATATATAATCCTATAATAACTAACATATTACATTAATTCGATAATTTGATGAAACTCACAATTAATAATACTTTTTGAATATATGATAATCAATAAATTTTATAAAATCTAGACTATTTAAAATGAGATATTAATTACTTTACTTTATATTCAAATAAAAAAATTAAATACGAAAAAAAAAATGAAAATAAAACAACACACAAAAACAAATAAAAAATAAATCAAAATCAAAATATATGCTATCAAAACTAACAGTTAATCGATCACCATACAATACCTATCATTTATCCAATATTACCCACATATTTTTAAACACCACATTATATACATAACACAACTTTAAAACTTATTAATTTCTATTCTCTGCGGGACTGGTTTGCTCCTACGCTGTCTTCTGTCTTCTGGCATCCATTTTGTTACATTTTGGTAGATTCTTTGCACAGACGGAGTTTTCCTCCGGTGTTAATAAATAATTTTTGACAAAGGGAAGTTTCTTTTCCCGAAATATTAAATAAATGATTTTTAATAATCATCCGAACAACATACAAACAGCTAACACCACACTTGTTGTTATGTAAGATTTTAAGATAAAATAAATAGTAAGTCCCATTTCGTATTCGATTTATTATTTTTGTTCCTTCCAATTTACATCCTACCCGGAATTTGCATTGCCCACAGCCTTTTAAAAACATACTATTACTATTCCCAGCAATGTTTCAAGCAAACTACCATTCTCTATTATATATATATATATATATATATATATATATATATATATATATATATATATATATATATATATATACAGGGTGGGCAAAAATAAGGGTCCTATTTTAAAAAATTCATAACTCTTTTATTTATTGATTTTTTTTTTTTTTTTAGAATAAGTAAAGGACCCCTTCCGAAGCAAGCATGAGCCGTATTAGCCCTAAGGAACGTACCCTCATTTAGAAAACATTATTTTTGCTTAAAAAACTCAAAACAGTGTAAAAAACAATACTTTAGTTTTTGTAAGTTTTAAGAAGTGTTTTTCGGCTAAAATTTGTTTTGTTTATTTCAAAAAATCTCGGAAGGGTCAGTCTACACACACATAAAGTTTGGTGAGTTTAACTTTTATTTTGTGAAAGTTATTCAAATTCAAGTTATTCAAATTTAAAGATAGGACCCTTATTTTGGCTCACCCTGTATATATATATATATATATATATATATATATATATATATATATATATATATATATATATATATATATATATATATATATATATATATATATGTGTGTGTGTGTGTGTGTGTGTGTGAATTTTGGCCCGGGCAATTATCCTGATGATTTTCCAAGGAAATGACAGATACCTGACTAACTTACCAGAAATATATTTTCATACTATTACCACCTACATATTGAGCTCTGTTAAAGTGACATCTACGTAATATATTATATAATTTTATAATATTGTATGTATATATACATGAAATAGTAATTATATATGTATATGATAGAAAGAGAGAAGGAGAGAGAGAAAGAGGGAGGGAACGAGAGAAAGAGAGAGAGAGGGGAGGAAGACAGAGAGAGAGAGAGAGAGCGAGAGAGAGAGAGAGAGAGAGAGGGAGGGAGAGAGAAACAGTGTGCTTCAAATTTATTCGTTAATCTTTTAATTTTTAGTTTCGTATATTTTATTTTCTCTAAAAGTATTCTTCATTTTAAAAAATATTGTCCGAACATCATGTTATGACCGTGAGTGGAGACATGGCAGTTTCCCCCCAAATGCACGCATGAAGCGATTCAGAATAATAATAATAATAATAATAATAATAATAATAATAATAATAATAATAATAATAATAATAATAATAATAATAACAACAATCAATAATAATAATATATTATTGATACTTTTATTCTTGTTTTTATCGTTCGTTCTTCTCTAGTGTTCCCATCGCAGCCACGTACCAATATGGCTCTCACACAATGGACGCCATATTGGAACTCTCCATTGTCAAGAGGTCCATAAATCAACATGCTTAGAAAGTGAAATAAAATAAAATACATTTTTTTCCATCGATATGGCAATTTTTTTCTTTCTATTTCGTTGTTTTTATTTTTATTTTTTAGAAATAATTCCATGCGAAAAGGTGCGCACATAATGATGAATCTCTTAACAAAGGATTAAGAAAAAAAACAACATAATATAATATATACCTACCCTAACCCTATACCTACATAGATATAAACGTTTAAATCTTTATTTTCGTTCGATTCTGTTGAATTGAAGAAAGAGAATGTCATTTTAAGTAATTACTTATATTCAGAGAAAGTTTAGCGTCCGTGAAAACCCGCTAATCCCCCACACCCTCTTAACATCACTTTTTAAAAAACTTATCATGTAAGTACGTACCATCGTCTGATATGCTGTAAACACATGAATGTCTATTTAATTCAGCAACAAAATTGTATTCATTGCTCGAGTTAATCGAAGGTGAATCTATTAGAAGGCGGAATCATTATTTTGGTTAAATTTCGATTCGTTTGTCAATCGTCGGCTAACGATCGAAGACAGATGAGGACTATTTGTTGGGTCTTTTAAAAAAAAGTAATAAACTAGTTAAATAGCCGTTCCGGGACGGGTATAAGTAATACATATAAGTAATACATATAAGTAATACATATAAGTAATAAGAAATTAAGTTTTGAAGCCGAACCACGCATATATTTTGTTTTAAACGGTGAAGATTTCTTCGAATGTTTTTGTCATGAAGAGATCGCGGTCGCGCGTAGATGTATTAGAAGTTGGTCCTCGTTTTAAAAGCGTTGGGTATTATGGATAAGAAATTCTGTTTTAAAGCCAAACATATAATTTGTTTTATATATATATATATATATATATATATATATATATATATATATATATATATATATATATGAAGTGGTGTACTAAAAGCGAACTTTTAGGAAAGGTAAAACCTATTGTGAAGAGTATACAGCTCAATATCCAGGATAGAGCAGGTAGATATGAAGAAGAATGGAAAGGAATTAGAGAAGCAAACGCCAAATCAAAATTCAATTCAATTGCTCAGAGCAAGGTATATTCCGCAAAAAGGCAATTTATTCAAGTTAAATTTTCCTTAAGCCAGGCTTTTCAAAGATCAAAATCTTAGCATCAGAGGAAGTCGCTGGGATAGATAAGTTGGCAAAGGCCAAGATTTAAAATTTGAAAAAATAAAATAAAAGTTGTAGGGAAAGAAACACAGGGCAAAACTCTGCCCGAATGCAAGCAAATGTCCGATTTTGCGGAATATACCTTGCTCTGAGCAATTGAATTGAATTTTGATTTGGCTTTTGCTTCTCTAATTCCTTTCCATTCTTCTTCATATATATATATATATATATATATATATATATATATATATATATATATATATATATATATATATATATATATATATATATAACGTCTTTGTAATATAATAGGAAAAATCCCAGCAGAGTGCTCGATTAATTCAGAATTAAAGTTAAAAATTGAGAGCATAATATTTATTTATTTTGGTACAGGAAAATTAGTACAACATTCGTACCGTCGGTTTCAAGCTCGGAAAGTCTTAGCCATCCGGCTCTCTTCAGCTTCTGTTGTCATCTGTTTTGGAAATGTGAAGTCACGTGACACTCTCGTTGGGACGCGTTATTTGCTCAGTGTGTTATGTATTTAGTGTAATGAAACTGTTGAGATTTAAAACCGGAGAAGATTTGGAGAGATATAATAATATAAGATTAAAGGGAAAAAAATAATAAATTAAAAAATAAAATAAAAATAAAATTAAAATTGAAATAAAATTTGAAATTAAAACATAAGAAATAAAAAAATAAAAAGATAAAAAAGTTTCTATGTAATTCCCGTGAGTCAATTTTATGAATTTGTATCAATAGCCGTTATTGTTTTTGGGTTTGAAGGTGTGCGTTCTGAAAGGAAAAACCGTTAGTTGAAATCGTGTTAAAATTCTTTTAGACAGTCCGGAGTAATTTTAATATTAATAAAGAAATTGCTGGATCTAAGGGAGGTAACTTAGTTGGAAAATAAAGGTTTGAGGTTGTTTAAATGGATTTTTTAGATCAGTTATTATTGATAAATAAATTAAATATTTTTGTGAAAGTCGAAGTTTTTGCTCTTGAAATTTATGTGGATATGGGCTGATGAGGTGTTTGTTCGTATTTTTTAATTAGTTTATATTAGTAATGATGGGAAGTAGGGGGAAGTAGCTAGACATTATGTGAATCGGTCAGTCCAGTTTATGAGTAATGCTTGTCTCTTGTGGATACATCCCTTAAAGATTTCATCGCGGGTATTCAAACAGGCTGTATTCGGATCAATGATGGCCCTTGAAATGTGGTATTTTTCAGCGTCACATAGAGGACATCTCTCCAGCCATAATAGATGTCCTCTATGTGACGCTGAAAAATACCACATTTCAATGCATAGAGGAGATGTTACTGACAGGTAAGTAGAGAGTATCATTACTTAAGTGTGTGTGCGCAAGGTTGCCGTAAGTTTCACGTGGTATGACATTATTATTTTCTTTTGTCAGAAGGTAGGAAGATAAAGTCTTTGTTTTAAAGTCTTTCAAGTGTGAGACGTTTTTTTAACATTTGCTGAGGATATTAATATTTACTGCGTTATAAGCAATATTGTCATTCACACGTTTTTCGAGATTTAAACACCTACCATTTGATAAAGAGGTTTTCCTCGAAATATATTATGGAACTCGGTCACACAGATTACATCAGTGTTGAAGACTTGCCTAATCAAGTAAGATTTGCTATATATATATAAAAAAATTATTAAAAAAGTAAAAAAAAAAAAAATCAAAGTCACTTGTTTTTGTCTTACTTCTCAACGCCGACATTTTTTCCATTTCTTGCATTGTGATAGCCTTCTAATACCCCCCCTCTCTCTCTCTCTCTCTCTCTCTCTCTCTCTCTCTCTCTCTATATATATATATATATATATATATATATATATATATATATATATATATATATAAATTTGGGAAATTTCATTTTTTAAAAGCATCTTTAGAATTTTAAACATAAAGAAAGAGGCAAAATGCCTTCATAAAAACCATGTGTTAGATGCAGATATTTTTTAAATTAAAATCAAAATAAAAAATAAAATAAAAACGTTTTTTCTTTTTTTTCTTCATCTTGACTTTTTTATCTAATATTTCTCGTTTTTTAAGGCATTTAACTCTTTCTTTATGTTTAAAATTCTAAAGATGCTTAAAAAAATGAACTTTCTCAAATTTATACATATCAGCGACCATGCGCGATTTAAGTTCAATTTAAAAGAGACATTTGCACCGTTAGTCCACATAACATCGGACGTCACTTCTAGAAGACCAGGAAGAGTCATTACGAAAAAAATAGGTTAATACCTTTTATTTGTCTAAAGCTCTGTCGAGGTATGTTATATCAAGCGAAATATTAGATAAAAAAGTCAAGATGGAAAAAATAAAAAATAAAAAATGTTTTTATTTTTTATTTTGATTTTAATAAAAATATCTGCATCTAACACGTGGTTTTATGAAGGCATTTTGCCTCTTTCTTTATGTCTAATATATATATAGTCTAAAGAAGCTTTGAGTTATTTTAAACAAAAAGACAAAAAAAAAAGGAAAATGCAGTTTAAATTCCCAGAGAAACTAACTAAATCCAAAATAGTGTAAACTTAACATTTGTTGGAAAATTCATAAATAAATAATATATAATAGTAAGTAAATAAAAAAAAAGGGGGATTAAGTATCTAACAGTGAAACAAAAACAGGAGACCTTAACGTAAGCATCTAATATTCACACGGGGATCTTCAGCTGTTTACCATGTAACTGTTTCGGAGATTTAAAAACAGGACAGTTATATGCATGGCTCTCCAATGGTACAGATAAAACTACCATTTCCCCAATAATCAAGTGTCGAAATAATTCAGCTTAAAATGTTACTTATATATACATAAATAAATAATAATAAAATAATAATAATAATAAAAATAATTATAATATACTACCCTTAAGACTACCGTGTGATATGGTAATTTGCATATCAAATAAAATTCTTTATAACAATAGTAATACTAGTAATAATAATAATAATAATAATAATAATAATAATAATAATAATAATACTATCTAAACACTACACCTACGAACCATTCTACGATATGGTAGCTAGAAATAAAATTATATAGGAATTAAGGTTGCATTAAAAAAAAATAAATAAATAAAATAAAAAAAAAATAAAAAAGGTATTTAGATTTTTCACTTAGAACATAGATTATTCGGTGAAGACCGGGACTATGCCAATAAAAACAAGCTCGATGATACTCGATTACAGGGTACAGAGCATTTATATGTAATTTTTTGAAGCCACTGTTAGTATGGGCATTCCACATCTATTCCATCAGAAGGAAAAGTTATATATATATATATATATATATATATATATATATATATATATATATATATATATATATAAGTAAATTTCGTGTACAACAGAATCGTAGGATCAATTTTAGAGGAAGCATTATTTTAATCAATGAAACAGACGAGTGGAAAAAAAAGAAAAATTGTTAAAATTACTTTAAGGCCTTATCGTCTGACCCTCTGAGAGGAAACGTTAGAATGGTAAATTAAAAACTAAAAGTCGAATGAGATATGAGGGGAAAAACTTATTTCAGTTGGAGGAAACGATTGAGAGGAAAAAAAAGGGTAAATCTCTCAACGTTATGGTGGATTTGAATCATTAAAGATCTCCAACTGATGCTTCAAAATCTTTTGTCTACACAGGCTAGGTCGAGAGTTGTTAATGACTAACGCCTCAATTATATTGAGATGGTAGTTCGACCTGGCACTGTGTAAAACAGAAAACCACCCATCGGAATACCTGTCAGAACAACTATTTGTACTAACGAGGCGATTACCGATGGCTGATTCCTGTGCCTGGAAGTTCCCGGATGATCTCGAAACCTTGTGTAGGCGAATATCACGTGGTATGTGTTGGGATATTCTAAATTCTAATCTTTGGGATGTCTTGCCAACGTAGTCAGTTCCACACTGACACAGGAATTTATAAACAACAGAATTTATTTGAATGGCTGGCAAAACATCCTTACGAAAAGAAGAGAAAAAGGTTCGAGTCGTGTAAACTACTCTCAACATAGTTGCCGGAAAACAACGTTAAAAGGATTTCTTCTTTTACTCAACGTTTATTTTGAGTCAATCAGAGATCACATCAGCGACACCCCATGGAGGGAAACCTTCACTCCGAATGTGCAGCTGCTATTGTTGAGAGGCAGCAAGCATTCCGTAAATTCGGCCGTCATAAGTCAGCTACTAATAGACAGAAATTTATAGAGTCAAGAAATAATTGCAAGGCCGTGATAGGTGAAGCAAAGAGAAGGTATACTGAGTTAACAAAAACAAAACGCATTCAGTCACAGAAACTAGGTACTCGCGATTTCTGGAAAATCTACAATAGTGTGGTGAACAATGGTCAATCAACGATTCCCCCACTATCAAACAACAATGATGTCGTTTGCATGGCAACTGATAAAACTGAACTACTTGCCCAGCGTTTAGGACTAAGAAAACTACCCCTCCCTAAATTCCCATTGTCGACCGAAGCCATACTTGATAACCTGGTCATCACACCATCCCAGGTAAGAGACATCATAAAAAAACCTTGACACCTCCAAAGCTTGTGGGCCTGATCTTATACCTGTAATAGTAATAAAGAAATGCTCTGCTGAACTGGCCCCTGTCCTCTCCAATAAATGCCTTGCGAAATCTTGCTTCCACGATAGCTGGACAATTGCCTCTGTAGTATCAGTCTACAAGAATTCTGGAAATATAACCGATCCTCATTTTCGGCTGAATAACTCTAATTAATATTGAATGTTTGAATTAAGGTTGAACACACATCTGACGAAGGGATATTTTCCCGAAATATAATATTATACAGAACTTCCATCAGACCACCCTGACGCAAGTAGGATCATTATATAATATAAGAATGTATATATATATATATATATATATATATATATATATATATATATATATATATATATATATATATATATATATAGTGAATGCTTTTATTCAAACATGTACAAGGTCTGCTACACTGGCATGTCGACAGCTCTATATTTTTATTGAGCACTCTTTTATAAGCCCGGTTTGATTCCCTTTGGATTTCTACCCTGTGAATTTTAACCCTACCTGGATTACTATATATACAGGGTGGGCCAAAATAAGGGTCCTATCTTTAAATTTGAATAACTTGAATTTGAATAACTTCCACAAAATAAAAGTTAAACTCACCAAACTTTATGTGTGTGTAGACTGACCCTTCCGAGATTTTTTGAAATAAACAAAACAAATTTTAGCCGAAAAACACTTCTTAAAACTTACAAAAACTAAAGTATTGTTTTTTACACTGTTTTGAGTTTTTTAAGCAAAAATAATGTTTTCTAAATGAGGGTACGTTCCTTAGGGCTAATACGGCTCATGCTTGCTTCGGAAGGGGTCCTTTACTTATTCTAAAAAAAAAAAAAAAATCAATAAATAAAAAAGTTATGAATTTTTAAAAATAGGACCCTTATTTTTGCCCACCCTGTATATATATATATATATATATATATATATAGAGAGAGAGAGAGAGAGAGAGAGAGAGAGAAAGAGAGAGAGAGAGAGAGAGAGAGAGGGGGGGATTGAGCATTGATAGAATCAAATGAATCTATATGAAACTTTTAAGTCCAGGATTTTTCAAAAAAATATAATCTTCTCATCAGAAGGCAAAGGCTAAGTTATGAAAGTATTCAGCTTCAAATATTTGTAAAACATAATATCAATTTTTTTATATAGGAATGTGGAATCCTTTTGAATAGTAATTATAAAACATTATAATTCGAAAGTTGATGAATAATGAATAAGTTGTAATTCCATTTGGTTGAAAATAGTAAAAAGGCGGGAAAATTGCATATTTTTTTAGGCGTTTTTTGTTGTAATGTAAACACAACATTAAGTAGCAAAATATTTGAGTCTTTATAGATGCATTATGCATTTGAGTGTTCATCGGTGCATTATGCATTTGAGTGTTCATCGGTGCATTATGCATTTGAGTGTTCATCGGTGCATTATGCATTTGAGTGTTCATCGGGGCATTATGCATTTGAGTGTTCATCGGTGCATTATGGAAAAGATCCAGAATATTCAAAATACAAAGTGAATATAGCAATATATATATATATATATATATATATATATATATATATATATATATATATATATAGTGTAGTATTAACACATCATGAGGTCGCTAGCTTTAAATGCATCGTTCCTTTCATTAAGTAGAACGCTCTTATGACGTTAAGCACCCACATAAAGTGTTAAAATTATCACCGTTTATTCGCTGTTCAAAGTTGGCCGAGTGATTAAGGCATCGGATTTGAGTTGCAAAATACTCGTAAACCGGGGTTTCGAATCGCATGATCGGTAGTGAATAGTCATATCTCTATGCTGATGACTCCCGAAAGGACGAAACGTATACGCACATAGACAATAAACAAAAACAAATATGAAAATATATTTATGGTAATTAAGCTACACAGAGGATTCCGCGTTTCATCCCCGGAGCTGACGACCCCCCCCTGATAATTAACGCGGAAGCCGCCGTTTAGCTTAATTGCCATAAATATATTTTCATAACTTACTACATAGCTCTACTCACGTATTGAGCATTGTTGAAATAAATACTGAAAATTGATACATAAAAAATTATATCTAGTTATATTATGTCAGTTTATATTATATTCCAATAACCATGGTTTTATTTTAATATTTTTATTTTTTCACATTTCCAAAAAATATAAAATTTCTGTGAGATATATTTTTAACGGTCCGTTTTATTTGTCTTGTGCCAAACAACATTTTTATGTCACACGTCTCTGCAACATTACAAAATCATCAGAAAAGATTCACAAAATGTAAACTGACTTATATTTTGCTCTGTTATCAATAATTGACAAACATTGAGCTGAATCTTCAAAGGAGACTACAAAGTAAAAGGAACTGATGGTATATGCTAGTACATATATTGTCTTTAATAATTATATATATATATATATATATATATATATATATATATATATATATATAAATAAGAAGACAGTAACGGTCTATAGAGTGTAGTATCCATTGGAACAGATACTACACTTTGATCTTGGCCAAAAGGTCAAGAAGCCGTTCTTATTTATCTTCCTCCCACAGCGGTAAGATGTTTTATTTATCTTCCTCCCACAAGGTTAGATGTGACACAAGGTCGGGAAAGTGGGATTTGAAAAGCCAGCGCCCGAGAAGGTGAGCACTCTGGCCTACAAAAAATGCCTGGGCAGCCCCGTCGGCATTCCCCGGTTGGGGCGCCTCAGGCAGTCAGCAATAAACTTTCTCCATCCTAAAGAAGAACTCTCATTGGCAGCGACCTTCATTGAAAGTTTGAATTAAGGTTGAACACAATTTGACGAAAAACTATCCGTCTGTGAAACACAATTTCGCGGGGCTGCTTCTCAGCTGACTACAAAATGGTGACTCATTGTAAAAAAATAAAAGTTTAAATATAAACATTTAGAACTTTATTCTCTCTCGTGAATAGAGAAAATATGGCATTTCGAGTAATTACTTTTGGCCTTTTGGCTAAGATCAAAGTGTAGTATCTGTTCCGATGGATACTGCACCCCATAGACTGGTATTGTCTTGGCCTTCGGGTCTTGATTTCCACCGGTCTATGGGTCTGTCCTGTGCAGTTCTAGGAGGTCCACCCTCCCAGGCTTCGCCTCCCCTCTTTGGAGAGGAGTAAGTTTGTTGCTTGCTGCTTGTGGCGCCCCTACCGGGGAATGCCGACGGGGCTGCCCAGGCAAATTTTAAACCCCACTTTCCCGACCCGATCGTGGGTCACATCTTACTTGTGGGAGTAAGATAAAAACTGGCCTTGTGCCTAACTCCTGGAGAGGAGTAAATCAATACTTATATTCAGAGAAAATTTGTCGTCTATAAAAACTCCCCGTTCCTCGGTTCTCCTACAAACAAATCATCGCGTTTGGCTTAAGTGAATACCGTCTTCACATTCAGAGCCGAATATGACTATGCAATTCAGCGAACCATTCGTGTTTATTGATGGAGTTAATTGGAGGTGAATCGATTTGTTGGCGATTCAGACGATAATTGAGAAACTTCCATTCCGTTTTGCTATCATCGTTTTAAAGATTGATTGGTTTTTGTCTTTTTACAATCAATTGTTTTCATATTTTACATATGTACTCGTTCACACGCACATCTTACTCTCTCTATATATATACATATATATATATATATATATATATATATATATATATATATATATATATATATATATATATATATATATAAATACATATATATATATACATATATATAAATACATATATATATATACATATATATACATATATATACATATATATACATATATATATATATACATATATGTATATATAAATACATATATATACATATATATACATATATATTACTATATATATACATATATATATACATACATATATATATAAATATATATATACATATATGTACACATACATACATATATATACACACACACAGATTTGTATATATATATATATATATATATATATATATATATATATATATATATATATATATATATATATATATATATAAAAGGTTAATACAACAAAAGATATAAGAGGCCACGAGTATCTTTAATTAGTGAACATCCGGATAAAAATAAAGCTCAATATACTGGATAGAGCAAGTGAAAGAATAAAATAAAGTGCGAATCAAATTTTATTACAGTTCAATGTTCAGACAAAGTTCTTTAAAGTCCTTAACTCATGAGTTTTCAAAGAAAATCTTCTTCTCAGAGGACCATTACCGCAATGACATTACAGCAGGTAATACAAATTTAACTTTGAATAAATATAAATATATATATATATATATAAAAATACATAAAGGTATATAAAACATCAAATATATCGGCCCAAAACATACTTTTTTGTAAACCTATACAGTTCATCCAAGTCAAAAAGTTAAAAATAGCTCCAGGCAAGATATCAAAGAGGTTGATTAAA
>OY744545.1:1489114-1516614 GCA_963556195.1 Sepiola atlantica
GAAAGGAATTAGAGAAGCAAAAGTCAAATCAAAATTCAATTCAAAAGTTCAAAGCAAGGTATATTCCGCAAAAAGGCAATTTATTCCAGTTAAATTTTCCTTAAGCCAGGCTTTTCAAAGATCAAAATCTTATCATAAGAGGAAGTCCCTGTGATAGATAAGTTGGCAAAGGCCAAGATTTAAAATTTGAAAAAGTAAAATAAAAGTTGGAGGGAAAGAAACACAGGGCAAAACTCTGCCCGAATGCAAGCAAATGTCCGATTGCTAAAAAGTCCGGTGTCGAAAAGTCCAGCGGAGAAAATGAAATGTAGATAGGTAGGTCATTTCTGTTGGCATGATATCATCCTCCCAGGCATTTACTCCTCCTTAGTGTTCGCTCTTCATAATATCATCTTCTTAGTTAGTATTTCAAAGGTCAGACCATTTCTTGCGTAAGTTATCTTCTTTTAGATAAATATTTTCTCCACTGCAGACCTGCCGTCCGCATGCATTGCAACTGTGCGCATCACTAAAATGCAGCAAGTTGTCGCGTAATTTCGCCGTTGGTTTCTCCGCGTTCGTCCTTTTCTACGGTTCTCAAATAAAAGTCCCTAAATGTTCTTCGTTTTCAGTGTTGTGGACCTGTAAGGGGTCCGAAAAAAAGATAAGAACTCGGGATTAAGTGAAACAAAGTATATTGAAGAAAGTATAATACAGCATATAAAGAGAGTTGTTGAACATGTATATGGCTGCTAGTATTAGACTGGAGTGCTCCCGGTATTTATAATGATGTGGAAAAGTTCATGTAGTCCGTAAGGTAAATAAAATAACATATATATATATATATATATATATATATATATATATATATATATATATATATATATATATATATATATATATATATATATATATATATTAAATTCCCGAAACAGTTTTCCATGGTAAACAACTGATGATCCCTTAAATAATGTTAGAAGCAAACTAATATAATAACTGAAAAAGTTAAATTTACTTACATGAGTGATTTTCCACTTTTTTTTTTTTGTTGAAAATATAGTTTTAATGGTTGAGAAACTTCCAAGACTATATATATATATATATATATATATATATATATATATATATATATATATATATATAAGTAAACAATGGTATTTTCAATTCCAATGACCAAGTGTATATTTATTTTTTATTACTGAATTAAAAAATAATTTAATGTAACTTGACGATTGTCTCGCGTATCGTCTTCAGGTGATAACGTATGTTCCATATGTATCACGAACGTTTTCGATTCTTCGTCGAATCATCTTCAAGTGAAAAAAGCGGGTATATGTTACGACGCTCAGCAGAGGCGCGAACGGGGTCCAAAAAACTAACGAGAACGGGGTTATAAAAATAAATATGCAACAAGTGAGTTTAACCTACGCCGAGAAGAGATATTTGTCTACTTACCTATGATATTTGTTTGTATTTTTACGTACTATAAATGGGTTTTTATTAGATGTAAAAAAAAAATTCTTGTTCATTTTTAACTCGTACTTTTTTCTAGACAAAATGGCGTCTTGTACTTACTCTCTTACGAGCAAGCGCCATTTTGTATTTGCAAGTTCGTGTGACAAAACTATTGATTTCTAATAAATAGCAGTTGGAACGGTTTAAAAATACAAACAACTATCACAGGTCAGTTTTAAATTAACTTTTATCGACGACAGTTACTTTTATTTGTTGTATATTTGTTTTTTTAGCGTTTTTACTCTGCTGAGCCTCGTAAAAGATACCCAAAAAAGCAAATGAACAAAAAAGCTGGATCAAAAAGAGAATTCCAAAAGATAGCCGTGAAGTCAAGTAGACGCCGAAAGAACTTATATAAAACAAATTTTAGTTAATAACACTAAAAAAATAGATTCCGAAATCAATTTAAAAAAAAAAATTAAAAAATACTCAAAGCTATCTTCTTTAAAACATAACAACATACAATTAATAACATTACGTATGAAACCAGTAACACCATTTTAAAATGCGTAACGTAATACAATTTTATCCTGTGACGCTAATTCTGGCGTTGCGGAATTTAAATTGTTAACGTCTTTCTAAGAACAGTATGAGAACGTTATTTTGGAATCTATTTGACTTCACGTGTCCGTTTCTCGGCTATCTTTTGAATTTCTCTTATTTTTCTCCAGATTTTTGGTTCATTTGCTGTTTTCACCTGAAGATGATTCGACGAAGAATCGAAAAAGTTCGTCATACATATGGAACATACATTCTTTTTCCTTATGTCAACACAAAAAAGATTATTAGAAAAATTAAAAAAGCTATAATTAAGCAGATGAATTCTGTTATTTTTAACAATATTTGCTTATATATATATATATTTACAAATATATATTAATTACTTATTACCTACAGACATCGATGCGTCATGCTTACGCAATCTTCAGTGGAAGGAGCTAATTCCCGACGGTTGGCGGGAGCGAACTCCGATCACAAATCACCACTGATTTGCAGTCAAGAGACTTTACCAGTAAGCCACCAGACATAATCTTTGAATTTAGGGGGAATTTAACTTTGTAAATACCAAGCCGGCGAGTATTCACAGCAAGCGGCGAAGAGTGATCAACAACCACACGTTGGATCTCGCAATGAAGCTAGTAGTACTGCGTGTTATTAAATTCACTCAGAGTGCCCAGCCTTAGTAAAGGGGGCTATATATATATATATATATATATATATATATATATATATATATATATATATATATATATATATATATATATATATATATATATATATATATATATATAAAATAAAATAAAAGAAGGAAAAGAGATAAAGATGTAGTGATTACAAATCTATTTCCTCTTCGATTGTTCAATGCAAGGTGTACTCGATAAAAACATGTTTATTTTTCTTTCCTAGGCTTTTCAAAGATTAAAATCGTTTCATCAGAGGAATTATATAGATGGATAAGTTGGCATATATATATATATATATATATATATATATATATATATATATATATATATATATATATATATATATATATATATATATATATATATATATATATATATACCGCTACTGTTTCAAATATTTGTACTTATGTGTTATTTCTTCAGACCAATCACCCTGAGGAAGTCTTAAAATAAAGACGAAACTTTGATGAATACATAAATAATATTTTTGGTTTCCTCTTTTCATTTTCCATTGGAATATTATTTCCCTTTTTTATTATATATATATATATATATATATATATATATATATATATATATATATGTATATAACTTCTTTGTAATAACACGAATTTAATTAATATTGTTTCTTTTAACCTCTTTAATCCTTAAACCCATTCCCCCCCCCCTAATTCATTTAGAAGACTCACGGGAATTATATAGAAATATATATATATTTTTTTTATATCTCTTTAAATTTCCTTCGGTTTAAATCTCAACTGTTACTTTTCACCCTTCCCCTTTTTTTCAAACCTTATTAAACCTTCCTTACGCTAAATTTAAACAAACATGCACAACACTCTTAGCAAATAACGCGTCCAAACGAGAGTGACGCGTCGCTTCACATCCCCGAACCAGATGACAACAGAAGCTGAAGAGAGCCGGATGGCTAAGTCCTTCCGTGCTTGAAACCGACGGAACGAATGTTGTACTAATTTTTCTGTACCAATATATATATATATATATATATATATATATATATATATTTTAAATTGTTTTTAAATTCCCGAAACAGTTTTTCACGGTAAACAACTGATGATTCCTTAAATAATGTTAGAAGCAAACTAATATAATAACTGTAAAAACTAAATTGACTTACATGAGTGATTTTCCACTGAACGACTTGGGACTTTAAGTTTTTTCTTTTTAAATTTTTTTTTAATATAGTTTTTATGGTTGAGAAACTTGAAAGACTATATATATATATATATATATATATATATATATATATATATATTTGTGTTATAATGAAATAATTCCAGGAGGAAATCCGGGTATGAGAGCTCAATGTAATAAACAGAGCAAGAATAAAATAAAATATAGTAACACGAAATTACATAATCATCGATGCAATAATTTATTTCAACCTGGTGATTTTTGACACGACCTGATTTCTTGAGAGACATTGAATACCATCCATGCCCTCTTTTTACAATTTTTCAATTTCTCTTCATATATATGGCTTCTCCTTCCCTCTCCGTCATAAATAATGTAATTCCCCCTCCCTACATAATTATAGATTAAATATGCTTCAAATTTCCCCCTCTCTCTAAATATGTATTAAATAGGTTGTCACTCCCCCTCTCTCTAGTTATATTTGAATTGTCGAGTGGGAATTCCTCCTTTTTTTCAGTTTCACAAATGTAATTATCTAAATTGGATGCTTGACAATACCACAAGGTTGAAATAGATTATTACATCGATGATTATGTAATTTCGTGTTACTACATTATATATATATATATATATATATATATATATATATATATATATATATATATATATATATATATATATATATATATAATTTATTTAGATACTGTATATTACATATTTCAGCAATGTACCGCGGTTTCATCCAAAAGGGCAGATTTAGACATCTTTAGTAAAGATGTCTTAATTTGCCCTTATGGATGAAACCGCGGTACATTGCTGAAATATGTAATATACAGTATCTAAATAAATTATATTAGCTCTCTTATATGATCGAGCACTTTATTTGATTTCTTTTCATATACAACCTAAAACTCTAAAACTCTATATATATATATATATATATATATATATATATATATATATATCTACTCGACAAGTCAACCAGCGGACGACGGACGTCGCCTATTATAGGGATGCACTCTTACATCCTTTGCAAGAAGCCATTGACAAAAAAAAATGGCCACAGATATACCTCCCAAAACATAGGTATATCAAATACTTACTTAGCGAAGTGAACCTATCGTACTTATTTACTCTGCGTCTGTGATGTTTTCTTTTTTGGCAAAAGACTTTGTTATGACGAAAGGTGCCAAAATGTCTGATGTCGTGTCCAGTGAACTTCCTCCTGATACTTTCGATTTTGGCCGCGAGGGTGTCCGGGTGTTCGGGTGTCTGTGGTCGGTCGGTGGTGCGGCCAAGGTGCGCTGTTGCGACCGCAGAAACGGTAGCGACACTAGAACCAGTCTCTCCGGGGAGAGGGGATGTTCTTTTACTTTTTGGCAACGGACAGTGTCACTTTATAAATAAAATAGGAACGCGGTGTTTACGACTGGAAAACCAAAATGGTACTCATGACATACGCCCATTCAAATAGCGCGTTTAGCGATTGGAATTCAGTTTCAAACTTAAGGGTGACAAACAAAAGAAAATTCTATTTTATTACCTGTAACTTTTTATAAATATATATATATATATATATATATATATATATATATATATATATATATATATATAGAGAGAGAGAGAGAGAGAGTCATAGGCACTGCATAAAATAAAAGCTGGGAGGTTAAGAATAGTGTGAAAATCGAAAAGTAGTCTCTTTCTGCTCGCTATCTCTATCTATTTCCCCTTCCAAGCTACGGCTTAAAAGATATTGGTACTTGTGGTGATATTACCATATTTGATCATGGATTTTTCAGTTTTCAGAGTTTTAGTACTTTTTATGGCTAATAAACTGAGAGAGAGAGAGAGAGAGGGAGAGATAGATATTTTTTATTTTATTCATAGTTCGTTTTACTGCCATTGACTGTTAATAAACAGAGCACGCGCGAGAGAGGAGAGAGCAACAGAATACGGCCACCTCAAGATGTGTCCGTTCCCACGGGGCCATTATCCAACAGACAGACCGAATGGCATATACTAGAAGAGGACCCCTTCCACTAGATTGCGAAGTCAATTTTGTACCTTGTTAAGGCAAGGAAGAGTACTCTGAGCAGCACCTCCCCAGTACTCCATCTTAGGGACGTATCTGACGCTTATATAAGTAGAGAATTGCACCAGGAGTCAGATGCTTTCTGGAGCGGCAGAATTATCCAACCATTTTCCAGTAACAACGCATTGGATATGAGTCTTCCATTTTAGATCTGGATCGAAAATCAGTCCAAGGAAATTATAAAAGCAAGGATCTTCCTCAAGTTTTTTTTCGTAACATATTTTTTTGAGTATTTGGATCATTCGGACTACGCTTCAATTAGATAGTGAAAACATTTAGGTAACACAATAAACTTAACAAATATACACCACTTTCTGCTGCCGAAATAGCTTGTGCTTCAGTATGCTGTGTAAGTTTAAGCAAAATCGATTTTTTGTTTCGGAAAATTTTTGATTGATTGGCAACTGTACTCCATCTTAGGACGTATCTGACTGATAAGAATTAGATTGCATGAAGTGCCAGGCACTTTCTAGAGCCGTGGAATGATCCAACCCTTTTCTCACTAACTTCAGCAACAAATTGGATATAGTCTCCTATGTGATATCTGGAGTAAAATAAATCCTATGAGATTATCAAAATAAAGGGGTTTCCTGTTTCAAAATATTTTAGATAAGTATTGTATGATTTGGATTATTTGGTCTACTGTTCTCATCTTGGATGAAAGAACCCGTCGGGCCACGGATAAAAGTGCTAAGTTATAATTAGTTATAAGTAACAGTCTCCTGGAGGTGTAAGGTTTAATCTTAAGTATTGGCGATACTAAGAATACAATTACGAATTACTTAAGACTTCTACCCAATCATGGTTGACGGAACGAGAGCAATCTACCCCGTGAAATAAATAAAGAGTTACGTCAAAATTCCGTACAAATTCTCAAGTTTTAGATAAAGATTCCCGAGTCCGACAAGATACACCTGAAGAAGGTCGTGAGTTACATCGGTCAGAACGTTGTGAGAATAATATCCAATATGAGAATAGTAGTCCGAATAATTAAAATGATACAAGGGGTTTCCTCTTAGTAAAACTTTCACATAAACTTTAAATTCAGATTTGTTAGTTTATAAGGGAGAATTATTGGGCCGCTGTGGTAAATATATAGTTTTGAAGATTATCAAAGCGAAGATTTTTCCTCAAATTTTTTTTTATGGATATAGCATCATCAACAGAGCAGTGATTGTCAGAAGACAAACGGTACAAAAAGAACAAATACGAAGTGGAGTGCTACAAAGGCAATCTAAGATAGATGAAAGAAAAGCCATGGGACATGCGCATTGGGGGAATCTTTGCGAAGAATTAGAGCAAGACACTGTCAATGTGTGGAAGAGTCTAAGTAAAAATAAATCGACATGTAGATCAGAAGTATTCGATTTTATGTTAGCCATCATTGCTTTTTGTATTCTGTTTTCATTTTATGTTAGCCATCATCTCTTTTTGAGTTATGTTTTAATTTTATGTTAGCAATCATCTCTTTTTGTATTCTGTTTTCATTTTATGTTAGCCATAATCTCTTTTTGAGTTATGTTTTCATTTTATGTTAACCATCATCTCTTTTTGTGTTCTGTTTTCATTTTATGTTAGCCATCATCTCTTTTTGAGTTATGTTTTCATTTTATGTTAGCCATCATCTCTTTTTGTGTTCTGTTTTCATTTTATGTTAGCCATCATCTCTTTTTGTGTTCATCTCTTTTTGTGTTCTGTTTTCATTTTATGTTAACCATCATCGCTTTTTGAGTAATGTTTTCATTTTATGTTAGCCATCATCTCTTTTTGAGTTATGTTTTCATTTTATGTTAACCATCATCTCTTTTTGTGTTCTGTTTTCATTTTATGTTAACCATCATCTCTTTTTGTGTTCTGTTTTCATTTTATGTTAGCCATCATCTCTTTTTGAGTTATGTTTTCATTTTATGTTAGCCATCATCTCTTTTTGTGTTCTGTTTTCATTTTATGTTAGCCATCATCTCTTTTTGTGTTCATCTCTTTTTGTGTTCTGTTTTCATTTTATGTTAGCCATCATCTCTTTTTGAGTTATGTTTTCATTTTATGTTAGCCATCATCTCTTTTTGAGTTATGTTTTCATTTTATGTTAACCATCATCTCTTTTTGTGTTCTGTTTTCATTTTATGTTAGCCATCATCTCTTTTTGTGTTCTGTTTTCATTTTATGTTAGCCATCATCTCTTTTTGAGTTATGTTTTCATTTTATGTTAGCCATCATCTCTTTTTGTGTTCTGTTTTCATTTTATATTAGCCATCATCTTCTTTTGTGTTCTGTTTTCATTTTATGTTAGCCATCATCTCTTTTTGAGTTATGTTTCTATTTTATGTTAACCATCATCTCTTTTTATGTTCTGTTTTCATTTTTATGTTAACCATCATCTCTTTTTGTGTTCTGTTTTCATTTTATGTTAGCCATCATCTCTTTTTGTGTTCTGTTTTCATTTTATGTTAGCCATCATCTCTTTTTGTGTTCTGTTTTCATTTTATGTGAACCATCATCGCTTTTTGAGTAATGTTTTCATTTTATGTTAACCATCATCGCTTTTTGAGTAATGTTTTCATTTTATGTTAACCATCATCGCTTTTTGAGTAATGTTTTCATTTTATGTGAACCATCATCGCTTTTTGAGTAATGTTTTCATTTTATGTTAACCATCATCGCTTTTTGAGTAATGTTTTCATTTTATGTTAACCATCATCACTTTTTGTGTTCTGATTTCATTTTATGTTTGCCATCATCGCAAAGTTTAGAAGCGTTTTCAAACTTTCGTAACACTCTTTTTCGTAAGGCACTTTTAATATATTTCCTTAAGTTAAGGTCCCCTGTTTGTGTTTCACTGCTAGATACTTGAATTTCCTTTTTATTTTTTATTTATGAATTTTCCAACGAATGCTAAGTCTGCGATATCTTGGATTTAGTTAGTTTCTCCGAGAATTTAAACTGAATTTTCATTTTTCTTTTTTTTTCATTTGTTTAAAATGATTCCAAGCTTCTTTAGACTATATATATATATATATATATATATATATATATATATATATATATATATATATATATATATATATATATATATATATATATATATATATATATCTCCAAATTCGCACAAAGGTTTATATATTAGCTCAATAGTGTATAATAATTTAACATAATATAAGCCTAGTTGAATAATAATTATTTCATGACTAAATAGGATAGATTGACACTTTAAAAGAGTAAAAATTAGCGATTTAATCAAATTACTGCGGAAGTCATGTAGACTTACACCGGAAGTGACTCATAATGGTGATATGATAGATTGTTACTTCTGAAGAGTAAAAATTAGCGATTTAATCAAATTACTGCGGAAGTCATGTAGACTTATACCGGAAGTGACTCATAATGGTGATATGATAGATTGTTACTTCTGAAGAGTAAAAATTAGCGATTTAATCAAATTACTGCGGAAGTCATGTAGACTTACACCGGAAGTGACTCATAATGGTGATATGATAGATTGTTACTTCTGAAGAGTAAAAATTAGCGATTTAATCAAATTACTGCGGAAGTCATGTAGACTTACACCGGAAGTGACTCATAATGGTGATATGATAGATTGTTACTTCTGAAGAGTAAAAATTAGCGATTTAATCAAATTACTGCGGAAGTCATGTAGACTTACACCGGAAGTGACTCATAATGGTGATATGATAGATTGTTACTTCTGAAGAGTAAAAATTAGCGATTTAATCAAATTACTGCGGAAGTCATGTAGACTTACACCGGAAGTGACTCATAATGGTGATATGATAGATTGTTACTTCTGAAGAGTAAAAATTAGCGATTTAATCAAATTACTGCGGAAGTCATGTAGACTTACACCAGAAGTGACTCATAATGGTGATATGATAGATTGTTACTTCTGAAGAGTAAAAATTAGCGATTTAATCAAATTACTGCGGAAGTCATGTAGACTTACACCGGAAGTGACTCATAATGGTGATATGATAGATTGTTACTTCTGAAGAGTAAAAATTAGCGATTTAATCAAATTACTGCGGAAGTCATGTAGACTTATACCGGAAGTGACTCATAATGGTGATATGATAGATTGTTACTTCTGAAGAGTAAAAATTAGCGATTTAATCAAATTACTGCGGAAGTCATGTAGACTTACACCGGAAGTGACTCATAATGGTGATATGATAGATTGTTACTTCTGAAGAGTAAAAATTAGCGATTTAATCAAATTACTGCGGAAGTCATGTAGACTTACACCGGAAGTGACTCATAATGGTGATATGATAGATTGTTACTTCTGAAGAGTAAAAATTAGCGATTTAATCAAATTACTGCGGAAGTCATGTAGACTTACACCGGAAGTGACTCATAATGGTGATATGATAGATTGTTACTTCTGAAGAGTAAAAATTAGCGATTTAATCAAATTACTGCGGAAGTCATGTAGACTTACACCGGAAGTGACTCATAATGGTGATATGATAGATTGTTACTTCTGAAGAGTAAAAATTAGCGATTTAATCAAATTACTGCGGAAGTCATGTAGACTTACACCGGAAGTGACTCATAATGGTGATATGATAGATTGTTACTTCTGAAGAGTAAAAATTAGCGATTTAATCAAATTACTGCGGAAGTCATGTAGACTTACACCGGAAGTGACTCATAATGGTGATATGATAGATTGTTACTTCTGAAGAGTAAAAATTAGCGATTTAATCAAATTACTGCGGAAGTCATGTAGACTTACACCGGAAGTGACTCATAATGGTGATATGATAGATTGTTACTTCTGAAGAGTAAAAATTAGCGATTTAATCAAATTACTGCGGAAGTCATGTAGACTTATACCGGAAGTGACTCATAATGGTGATATGATAGATTGTTACTTCTGAAGAGAAAAATAAAAAGTAGGAGTTAAAGGGAAAGGATAAAAGGAAAAATGGTAGAATAAGGACAATAACGGTGGATAATTGCCACATGATTTTTGTTAGTCAAAAATGAACATTTTAACGAGAATAAACAAACAAATATTGTGGACATGACCTTTTAAATTAAAAACAAAACAAAGTCTTAGCAACATCTTCTCTTTTGATTGGAACGAGAAAAGAAAATGAAAAAGGAATATAAAATTAAATATATTTTTTATTAATTGAATGAATATTTGACGCATTTTGTTTTTAGCCGAACTGTGACGTGCTTTGAACTGCTGAAGACTTTTGTGAATATTTAGTAAAAAATAGTATACCATAGAAAAAATTGGCAGAAACAATTGTTTGTGAATAAAATATTATTTAAACAACTAGGATTATATTATGATATATATATATATATATATATATATATAGATATATATATATATATATATATATAAATAAAGTGGTGTACTAAAAGCGAACTTTTAGGAAACGTGAAACCTATTGTGAAGAGTATATAGCTCAATATCCAGGATAGAGCAGGTAGAATGAAGAAGAATGGAAAGGAATTAGAGAAGCAAAAGTCAAATCATAATTCAATTTAACTTGAATAAATTGCCTTTTTTGCGGAATATACCTTGCTCTGAGCAATTGAATTGAATTATGATTTGACTTTTGCTTCTCTAATTCCTTTCCATTCTTCTTCATTATATATATATATATATATATATATATATATATTTGAACAAATTTTTTGTGGTACAGAATTTTATAATTGTTTTAAATATGATGAACGGAGTCATAGCGAGTCGAGGCACTATCACAAGAAAAAAAAGGAGAGGAAATATTAAATAATATATTTAATCGTCGATTAAAAACTTTTAAAAAGAATAAAAAGATCGCAAGCGTCGTCGTCGTCATCATCATCATCATCATCATCATCATCATCATCATCATCATCATCATCATCATCATCATCATCATTTTTTTTAAAAATATTTAAAAAAATTTTTTTTTTCAATCAAAATGTAAACATAGTACCTACTTTTTTTTTTTTTAACTTCCGGCTATTTTAATTCTTGTTTTCATAAAAGTGTTCCTGATATTATTATTACAATTTTCTTCTTCTGAATTTTCAAATTCGGAACATTTATTAAATTATCATATTTTAGGCTCAAGAAGTTTATATGTAGCAGACGCTACTATGTTGTGACTTTTCTTTCTTTGTTTGCTCAGCCCTTCTTCGTCTCTGAGGTAGAGAAGAGGGGGTGATCTCGTGAAAGCACGTTGGCTTAAGATTCCGGCCAATCAGGGACCAACAGGTCAGCTTGACCACGCGTGATCTCACACCCTATAAAACAAGTCACGCACCCTCTTTTCTGTCCCCTCTTTGTCTTCCGCTTTCTGGTCGAACGCACACAGAGGAGATCGCCGACAACCCCCCCCCCCCCCACCGACTCGACCGAGGAGGTGGGGAGGCAAAAATAAAAAAGTAGGTAATCTCTTTTAATTCCTATCACGAATAACGAACCTTTCTTCAAGCACACACACGCATTACAATTGCCACAAAAAATCACTTTACATCAAACACGCTCGCATATACACATTCGTACAAACATGAACTTACAAATTGAAACTTTTTCGCTCGTTAAAAATATGAACTCTACAAAATGTCTTAGTCAAATAAATTGTTTTGTTTAATATAAATGTTTTACTTTAATTATTGATTTTACAAAATACCATTCTTGTGTGTTAGCTTTATTATTCCTTAGCTTTCTTTCTAATATAATTTCAGATATTATAATAATGTTTTATTTCTTCCCTTTGTTTTTTTAAAATCTGTTTATTATATCCACACGTGGTCGGGCCACTTCGACCAATCCACGCGTGGTCGGGCCACTTCGAACATTGGGAATGACATGCTGCTATAAAGGCATCCATCCCATAACCATTTGTCCGGCCATCCATCGCCACATTGGTTTATCCTTTGTTCGGATCCCCGTCCATATATACACTGTATGGTGGATACTGACACTTTTTTTAAAAATTATTTATTATTTAAACATCTAACGAAAATAGTTAAGTTTATCATTTCTCGATTTTATAAATAAATTTTGGCAGCCATACATAACTCAGTCTTTTTCACCCAACACCATAAAACAAAAAACGAACAGCGTTGCTTTTATCTACGATATTGGAATATGGAAATATTCACAAAATAAAATCAAGATTCAGACAGGATTCGAACCTGTGTCTAAGAACAGGGTCAGGATGATCCACTTGACTATTGACAATCTTATAGCTATTTTGGGGTCTGAATCCGTTGTAATTATGAAAAGGTTTCAAAGGTGTCTCAGTATTACGGACCCGATCCGTGACGGTTTATCCACTCCGTAGAAATGTTACCTTTATCATGAGAACACTTCAAAGATTTTGTGCCCGAAGACGCTTGACGAAAAGACGACGAATCTTTTATTTCTAAAAATTGTGAACTCATCTCGTAGATATTTTTGGACTGATTAGTTCTTCGCCTCAGGTCTGCCATTCTTTCTCATCGGCTCTTTCAACTGGCCTTTTTACACGGCGCGAAATCCAGGCAGACAATCATGACAGACACTTGAACTTGCTGTAGTAGCTTCTTCTTCTTCTTCTTCTTCTTCTTCTTCTTCTTCTTCTTCTTCTTCTTCTTCTTCTTCTTCTTCTTCTTCTTCTTCTTCTTCATTTCTTCATTTCTTCTTCTTCTCCCCCCCTCCTCATTTCTTCTTCTTCTTCTTCTTCTTCTTCTTCTTCTTCTTCTTCTTCTTCTTCTTCTTCTTCTTCTTCTTCTTTCAAAAAACAAAGTTCGTTGTCGGCTATTTTCCAACCTCTCAACTCGAAAGCGCTTTCGATTAAAACAAAGCAAAACAGATATATATAATAAAAACAATCCAAAATGTCGATTTCTGTTAAAAACAGAAAAAGAAAAAAGTGCATAGAGGCCATGTCTGGACCGAATCACCCCCCCCCCCTTGTCCACTTGCGATCTTTACGCCAAAACAACAAGTACGAAGATCGCCAAAGCATCAAGACGATGGGGGGGGGGGGCGTATGACGGTAAAAGGATCGATGAAATGACCACCGGCCACTAGACGATAATGATTGCTACTTGATCGCACCAGGGTGGGGGATCTATCGCCCTTCTTGTCGACAACGACGTTCGGTTAATTGTCAATTACGGCGGCGGAGGAGGCGGGGGTTGTGCTGCGGTCATCTGCGCAGGAGAGAATTTCTCTGTCCGGAGGTGATGTTGTTATTGATGGGACTACTTCTCTGCACAATGGAAACAATTGAGCCGGTGACAGACGTGGCTGCCTACAGTTTACAAGGATTACACGACAATAAAAGTCTCGCGGAAACAACGGTTATCTATCTATCTATCTATCTATCTATCTATCTATCTATCTATCTATCTATCTATCTATCTATCTATCTCTTTCTTTCTTTCTTTCTTTCTTTCTATCTATCTATCTATCTATCTATCTATCTATCTATCTATCTATCTATCTATCTATCTTTCTTTCTATCTATCTATCTATCTCTTTCTTTCTATCTATCTATCTATCTATCTATCTATCTATCTATCTATCTCTTTCTTTCTTTCTATCTATCTATCTATCTATCTATCTATCTATCTATCTATCTATCTATCTGTCTACATATCGCTGTCTATTCACACCCCTCTCTCTCCCTCTCTCTCTCTCTCTACCTATCTATCTGTCTATCTATCTATATATCCCTGTCTATTCACACCTCTCTCTCTCTCTCTCTCTCTCTCTCTCTCTCTCTCTCTCTCTCTCTATATATATATATATATATATATATATATATATATATATATATATATATATATGTGTGTGAAAAGATGACAGACGAAAAACAAGTCAAAATGCAGGAGAAATACAAAAACAAGAGATTTTTTGACCGGTTTCGTTCGTGGGGAAGAAGATTGGGGAACGTCTTCAGTAGAAGATTTTCTGAAGACGTTCCCCACTAACGAAACCGGTCAAAAAATCTCTTGTTTTTGTTTTTCTCCTGCATTTTGACTTGTTTTCCGTCTGTCATCTTTTCACACATTTTGTCCATCACGACACTTCATTTTTAATGAACTATCGTGTACCTTACCCCATATATATATATATATATATATATATATATATATATATATATATATATTTACATGATTCACCCCAAACAAGGCAGGACGCCACTGTAAACGTAAGGGGCTACTGAGAAAAAGGAAAAGGGGAGAAGGATTAGTGGTTCAGCTTAAATTGGGATCTGAGCAGCGAGATGTCTGTTTACATTAGTTTTAAATTTCTGCATGTCAGTACTGTCGGGGAAAATAATTATTAATGACAATATATGTATTAGCATATACTATCTGTGCCCTTTTATTTTGCAGTCTCCTTAAAAGATTCAGCTCGATGATTGTCAATAATCCAAGAACTTTTTACTCTTTGTGAATTTTTCTGATGATTTTGCAATGTTGCAGAGACGATATTAACATAAAAATGTTGTTTGGCACAAGACAAATGAAACGGACCGTAAAAAATATATCTCACAAAATGTTTTTTGGAAATGTCAAAAAAATAAAAATAAAAATAATAAAATAAAAACATGGTTATTGGAATATAATATTAACAGGACTATATATATATATATATATATATATATATATATATATATATATATATATATATATATATATATATATATATATATGGTAAAATGAAAAAGGAAAACCAAAAACTGGATGTTTTTTTATGTGTACATCAACGTTTCGTCTTTATTTATAAGACTTCATCAGGATGATGATATAGGGAAAAGATATCATGCAAGCACGCATTTTATTTTATTTTTCTTCCCAACATGTCTACCCTACATGTATCCGTGCTTGCATGATATCTTTTCCCTATATCATCATCCTGATGAAGTCTTATAAATAAAGACGAAACGTTGATGTACACATAAAAAAACATCCAGTTTTTGGTTTTCCTTTTTCATTTTACCATCACGTCGGATTACCTTCATCCTTCTCTTCCCATATATATATATATAAACCTTTTTTATTTTTTTATTTTTCTGATGATCTTTTTTGAATTAAAAAAAAAAGAATTAATAAATGTTACATAGGTTACACAGGTTTCACGAACGTTTTCGATTCTTCGTCGAATCATCCTCAGGTGTCAAAAGCAAATGAACGAAAAAGCTGGAGAAAGAAGGGAATTTTCAAAAAGACGGCAGAGAAACGCGCAGGGAATGCTTTCGCATTATTCCAGGGAAGACGCTGACGATTTAAATTCAGCGACGCTGGAGTGGCTTCACTGATATATATATATATATATATATATATATATATATATATATATATATATATAAATATATATATATATATACGTATAGTTTGGCAGCAAATTGTTATTAAGACAGGCTTCATATATATATATATTCATATATATATATATATATATATATATATATATATATATATATATATATATATATATATATATATATATATTAACATTAATAAAATAACATTTAAAAGACACTAACGCCTTATCCGTATTCAATAATTTAAAAACAAACTATAAAAAGGCTGACAACCCAAGATTAACATAAAACACAACCTCCTGATGACGATCGAGAGATCGAAAGCGCTCGAGAGATGGCAGATGAAACAACAATCGGAGCCACAATATTTAAATTAACACCCGAAAACAGAAAACTTGCTCACCGCGTCGAGATATTATAAAGAAAAATACAAAGAGAGAAAGTTTCGTAGTCTTCAACTAGGACTGCATTATATATATATATATATATATATATATATATATATATATATATATATATATATATATATATAAATAAAATATGAAACTAAAAGTATACTTTTAGTAGATAGAACCTATAGTGAAATGGTTTAAGCTCAATATATGAGATAGAGCATTTATAAAGATAAATGAAAGAAGAGGGATAAATATGTACGAATGCCAAATCTATTTCAACTTCGATTGGTGTACTCGGTAAAAACATGTTTATTATTCTTTCCTTAAGCCAAGGCTTTTCAAAGATTAAAATCTTATAGTCAGAGGAATTACATAGATAGATAAGTTGGCAGTGGAAAAGCCAAAATTCAAAATTTGAAAAAATATTAAGTAATGGCGAGTGAGAGTGTGCGTGTAAAAAGATATTGGGTTTGCCCAGTTGGTAAATGTCCGTTGATGAGATGTCCAGTGAAAGGAGATTTACAGATGGAAAAGAAGGGGGTTCGTGAAGGCAGCATTGAAAAAATCCAAGAATGAAGTTAATCCAATAGAAAGATATTTAGTTCAATCGTAGGTGGAACGCACTTACTCGGAAGTAATTTTGAGAATTCGGGCCATTTTAAAATACTTCCGATAAATGAAAGAAGAGATATAAATATGTACGAATGACAAATCTATTTCAACTTCGATTGTTCAATGCAAGATGTACTCGATAAAAACATGTTTATTATTCTTTCCTTAAGCAAAGGCTTTTCAAAGATTAAAATCTTATCATCAGAGGAATTACATAGATGGATAAGTTGGCATTACTTCCGAATAAGTGCGTTTTTATATATATTTTTATATATTTTCAAAGTAATGTCATTGCGGTAATGGTCCTCTGAGGAGAAGAATTTTCTTTGAAAACTAATGAGTTAAGGACTTTAAGGTACTTTGCCTGAACATTGAATTCTAATAAAATTTGATTCGCACCTTATTTTATTACTTCATTTTATATTATGTTATATATATATATATACATATATATATATATATATATATATATATATATATATATATATATATATATATATATATATATATAGGGCTTTGCGCGCTCCACTACTTTTGGAGCTGCTCCCACTCAGGCCCCAATACCCAAAATTGGAGCTGGCTCCTCTTACGCTTCACATTTTCAAAAAGAAGCCGCTCCAGCTCCAACTCCTATAAAAAAGGAGCGGCTCTTTTTTCAGCGCTCCATAATGAAAATGTACCTTCTTTCATAAACGTTTTATTCTGCCAATGAGTGGTCGAAGGATAGGGGTGGGCGTCAAAGGATCTCGTCAATATGGGTTGAGATGTCACTTTAAGTGTAAGACCGTAAGATAATATTTGACAAAATCTCGCTAATATTTTGAGAGTTATAGGAGAACATGTCGGACGAAGTATAGGATTATACGTAATCTTTCCTTTCCTGAGGTATAAATAGAAATAGAAAAATCCCTGAAGTATTTTAAAACAATTTTAATTTTCATTACATTAACAACGTATTTTTCAGGGAAGGAAAATTTGGCCCGATATTGTTTCTATTTACTTTGGAAGGCAATTTAGATTTGTTTTAAGTAAATAAAGTTTTACTTTTAAACATTATTAGTGATTATTTTATTTTTAAATAAAACATTTCTCTGTGAGAGTAGAGACAGTCAGGGTAACATTACTGGATCAAAAATTTAATGGATTTAATGGAGCAAATTTAATAGATTTAATGGATCAAATTTAATAGATTTAATGGATCACATTTAATAGATTTAATGGATCAAATTTAATGCTAATCTGAAAAAAAGAAGAATTTTCAAATGGGAGATTGTGCCCATATTATGCTCCCTAAAACCTCTATAAAATACTAGAGATGAAATTCACAAAAACACCACTTCTTTTTTTTTTGCCTGTTGGCGTATTGACCAAAGCAAGAGGTGGACTGATTAAGTGACGAATTGATATATAAAGACGGAGGAAACTATCCCGAATGTCATGGATTAAAAGGAGACAAAGAGAGTGATTAACTAACGACCCTCTCCCCTCCCCTATCTCTTCTCTCTCCGCAGTTCTATCTCCTCCTTTCTCTCCCCCTCTCTCTCTATCTTTGTTGTTTTATAGGATTTGTTTTTACCTCGGTTAAATTTTTAGCGAGCTGGTGGACATTTTCAGATAATATTTTCGAACAACATAAATTTTACATAATAAAAAATATTAAAATTTGTACATAATAAAATATTAAAATATTAAAATTTGCACATAATAAAAATATTAAAACATGAAAATTTGCACATAATAAAAATATTAAAATATTAAAATTTGCACATCATAAAAATATTAAAAAATTAACTTTGTACATAAAAAATATTAAAATTTGCACATAACAAAAATATTAAATGTGTACATAATTAAATATTAAAATTTGCACATAATAAAATATTAAAATATTAAAATTTGCATATGATAAAAATATTAAAATATTAAATTTGTACATAATAAAAATATTTAAATTTGTACATAATAAAAATATTAAATTTGTACATGATACAAATATTTAAATTTGGACATAATAAAAAATTTAATTTGTATATTATAAAAATATTTTAATTTGTACATGATAAAACTATTAAATTTGTACATGATAAAATATTTAAATTTGTACATAATAAAAATATTTAAATTTGTACATAATAAACATATTTTAATTTGCACATGATACAAATATTAAATTTGTACATAATAAAATATTAAATTTGTACACAATAAAAATATTTAAATTTGTACATTATAAAAATATTAAATTTGTATATGATTAAAATATTTTAATTTATAAATAATAAACATATTTAAATTTGTACATAATAAAAAGATAAAATTAGTACATAATAAAAATATTTAAATTTGTACATAATAAAAATATTTAAATTTTTACATAATGAAATATCTTAATTTGTACGCAATAAAAATATTTTAATTTGTACATAATAAAAAGATAAAATTTGTACATAATAAAAATATTTAAATTTGTACATAATAAAAATATTTAAATTTGTACATAATAAAAATATTTAAATTTATACATAATAAAAATATTGAAATTTGTACATAATAAAAAGATAAAATTTGTACATAATGAAAATATTGAAATTTGTACTTAATAAGAATATTTAAATTTGTACATAATTAAAATATTTAAATTTGTACATAACAAAAATATTTAAATTTGTACGTAATAAAAATATTTTAATTTGTACATAATAAAAATATTAAATTTGTACATAATAAAAATATTTAAATTTGTACATAATAAACATATCAAATTTGTACATCATGAAAATATTTAAATTTGTACATATTAAAAATATTTAAATTTGTACATAATAAAAATATTTAAATTTGTACATAATAAAAATATCTTAATTTGTACATAATAAAGATATTTAAATTTGTACATAATAAAAATATTTAAATTTTTACATAATGAAATATCTTAATTTGTACGCAATAAAAATATTTTTATTTGTACATAAGAAAAAGATAAAATTTGTACATAATAAAAATATTTAAATTTGTACATAATAAAAATATTTAAATTTGTACATAATAAAAATATTTAAATTTATACATAATAAAAATATTGAAATTTGTACATAATAAAAATATTAAATTTATACATAATAAAAATATTAAATTTATACATAATAAAAATATTAAATTTGTACATAATAAAAATATTAAATTTGTACATAATAAAAATATCTTAATTTGTACATAATAAAAATATTTAAATTTGTACATAATAAAAATATTGAAATTTGTACATAATAAAAATATTAAATTTATACATAATAAAAATATTAAATTTATACATAATATAAATATAAAATTTGTACATAATAAAAATATTAAATTTGTACATAATAAAAATATCTTAATTTGTACATAATAAAAATATTTAAATTTGTAAATAATAAAAATATTAAATTTGTACATAATAAAAAATATTAAACTGAATAAGAAAAAATGTAAAAAAAGATTTTGTGTCTGCATGTCTTTAACCAAAAACACGTCACAGTTCTAGTGCTTTACCCACCGAGTTTCAGACATGAATATCTAACAGTCTTTGTTTCATCGCCGTTGGTGGATTGTTTTGATAGATATTATCTTTCAGATAACCCCGCAGATAAAAAAATATGGGGTTTAAAGTTCAGTGGGTGTGAATAGCATTCACTCTATCTACAGATGAGACGACCACCAAAGTGTCCCCCCCTCAGCTATTCCACGATTCAATTGAAATGTGGGAGTTGCTAAATTCTATGGAAGCCACTGTTTATCGTTCACAACACCTGCCCCTTATTCACAACAACTAGGTGGCGCTCAGTATGTTGCATTAGTGTTGTGCATAAACGAATGACGACACACATCGATGTACAAAATATAATGATACATCTTTATTGCCAGTGGCAGTGGACTAGAGGAGGTAAGTGAGGAAGGAGAACGCACAGGAATTGACGGAGTGATTTTTTCGGACCTGATCGCCAGTTGACTCCCGATCTCAATTTCAGGTTAGTTTATGTGACACCCATGCATCCACCTGTAAACACCCATTCTGGGATTTCCCCTTCGCTGTCAATGTAGCCACGCTCCTTGGACGTTTATTTAGCTACCAGGTATTCCCTTCAGCAGCTTGCCTTTGTAGATAAGGATAACATATGCAGGTGGTTTTGAATTAATCAACAATTATTTTATTTTCGACAATCAACAGTGTTTTATTTCTTCCGACCAGGTGCGTGTCCGTGTCAAGTACGTTTTATTCCTGTCAGGTTACATTTCTGGTACACCCGGCCCGGATATTCAACATTCCTGTCTTTAACGAGTTATTTCCGTCTACAGCTAACCTTTATGGATCGCATAACCTTTGCAGGTGATTTTTAATCAATCAACAATTATTTTATTTATTTATTTATTGCTGAAATCGCTACAGACAAGGCATGAACCACTTGATGTAAGGAGCTAAAAGAAATGACCACTTCAAGGTCCAAAATTAGCCAACGATAAGTTTTAGATGGATGAATTCCGACCCAGAAAACAGCATTTTTTTCTCTCTTTGTCAGAAAAATCGCTCATGATATGTAAAGACTAAAGGGCCAAATAAGAGAAGCGAGAATTATGAGGCTGACGAAAGTAAACCCAAGTTAGTCATTTTCTACTCTCCTACAATCAACCGCGTTTTGTTTCTTCTGTTCATCAACTATGTTTATTTTTCTTCCGGCCAAGTGTACGTCTGTGTCAAGTGCGTTTTATTCTTGTCATGGGACATTTCCGGTACACCCGGCCCGGATATTCAACAAATACTAATCATTATTGACCGGTCATTCTCATCTTCGAACTGTTGTATTACCTCTCTTCCAAGGGGATCTCTAATATTTTGTATGTCACGATCAAATAAAATATATGATACACTTAAATAATACATTCCGAAACCAATTAAATAAAAAAAGTACTGGAAGCTACATGAAACCCCAACAGCTTACAATTAATAGCATCACGTATGAAACATACGTGGCAACATTTTAAAATGCTTAACGTAATGCGATCTTATTCTGTAATGCCACTGTAGCATCGCTGAATTTAAATCGTCAACGTATTCCCTGGAACGATGCAAAAGAATTCCCTGCGCGTTTCTCTGCCGTCTTTTTGAAAATTCTCTTCTTTTTCCAGCTTTGTTGTTCATTTGCTTTTGACATCTGAGGATATTTCGACGAAGAATTGAAAACAGTCGTGAAACCTATGGGATATTTATTAATTTAAAAAAATTGTAATACGAAAAAAAAAAAACCATCAGAAAAATTGAAAAAAAAAAATTAAACAGACGAAAACTGTTATTTTTAACAATGTTTGCATATATATATATATATATATATATATATATATATATATATATATATATATATATATATATATATATATATATATATATATATATTAACAATAACCGACAATTTTTGTCTGGTTATTTTAGTATTGATCCCTTCAATTTTCCGGATTAAAATCTTAATCTCGGTAGAAAATTGGCTGATGAAACTGCCGTAATGTACATGTTGGTCCAGAGTACTTTCTGACCCATCTGGATCCATCGTCAGTGGAATAATGACAAACAGGTAAAGACCTGGAGTGAGATTTATAATTAATTATGGCGGGAAAATTAAGATTAAGATTTTAATCCGGAAAATTGAAGGGATCGATACTAAAATAACTAGACAAAAATTTTCGGTTATTTTTATTAATTCGTGTCTTAAGGAAAAATACTGCCTCGATATATATATATATATATATATATATATATATATATATATATATATATATATATATATATATATATATATATATATATAGTGATTATTTAAATTCCAATGACCAATATTCAGTCATTACTCATATCATTTATTTTTTGACGATCGTCTTACAATTGTTTCGCAACGAGAAATATGCTACAACCATATAATATTACCCGCTGTTCTTCAGAAACCACAATGATTGGCATTTACAAAATGTAATATCGAGCACAAAGTCTATGGAAAAACAACAGAAAATATACAACACTCACGCGGCAGTAGGATGACATAATTCCAATCAGGTCGTCATCTCTCTCTCTCTCTCTGTATATATATATATATATATATATATATATATATATAAATAATTATTTTTAACAATAAATACTTTTTTATTATCTACACACACATATATATGTTTCATCTTTCCATATTCATCAGTGTGAAGATAACTGTCTCGCTGGTCTCACGATTCTAACTGTGACAACAGAAAGCAGACAACACTCACGTGTGATCCCCCACCTCCGGCAATATGATGACAGTATTAATAACAGGTCGCCACCTATATATATATATATATATATATATATATATATATATATATATATATATATATATATATATATATATATATATCTAAGTATAAAAATAGACTTTCATCAGCTTTTAAGCAAAGTTCCGAATACGTTCGTCGAACACTTCTGTCTGTGCCCGCTACATATATATCTTTATTTCCTTTAATTACGCGACAGTTTTTGGTGGCCGAGTGGATATGGTGACTGCTCGCAGACTCTTGGCAGATTCGCGCCTTGACCGTCTAAAATTCTTACTTTCCTTCACTGATGAGACCAATAAGTTTGAAACACTAGCGTCTGTAGGTATAAATAATTTAATATTTATTTATAAATATTATATATATACACACACATATACACATATATATGTATATATATGTATATATATACATATATACATATACATATATAGACACACACACACACACATATATATATATATATATATATATATATATATATATATATATATAAATATTTGTTATTGTTTATATCTATGGACGTTTTCAATCTTTCAATTGAGACTCATCAGCATAGAAGTATGACTATTCACTACCGGTCACACGATTCGAAACCATTTATTACAAGTATTTTTCAACCCAAATCCAACGTCGCTAACCGATCGGCCAATTCTGAATAGCTTATACACAATGATAATTTAAACACATTTAAAGCGGGGAGACGTACAGGAATGATGCATATAAAGCAAGTGACGTCATGCTGTGTTAGTACTACCATTTACAGTGCTCTACTTTTTAAAAAATTTATTTATGATTGTGTATTGGCGGATCTAATTGTTGCTTATCAGTACATCCCTGAGGAGGAGCGGAAGAGGTTCTGAAACAATTGTCGGATACTCAAACTATGTTTATTTTAATATAAAAAAGCTCTAATATATATTGAGCACTTTTGAAAAGTACTGGTTTTGTTAATTTTGTTAATATTTGAACTCAATTAATTAATTTATATATATATATATATATATATATATATATATATATATATATATATATATATATATAGATAGATAGAGAGAGAGAGAGACAAGTAAAAGATGAGAATAAAGATCGTATAAATACAATATCTATTACGTCATCAGTTGAAAATTCTTTGAAAAGCCATGGCTTAAGGAAGGATAAATAAATCTCATTTACGTGTCTAACACAACAGAGTATTTTGAAATACTGTATATATAGTACAGACGAAACACCCCTTTGTTATGCTTTTGTAATTTTATTGTCCTATTGTTCCTATATATATGCGATATTTTTGTTGATATTAATATTATTTAATTAATGTTATTTAATAAAAAGATGATAAATTACTAAAATCTTTCCTAAAAAATTTTCAAGGGAGGTAATTTTGATTAAACTAACATCGCTCGCTAGAAAGAAAGTTATACCGACGAGGCACAAGCGAGAGGTTTTTATAAAGAAAAGGGAGAAGGTGGGTGGGGGGGAAGAGGGAGTGAGGGAGAGAGGATGACCGACTGTTTGCTTTTTTTTTCTGTCTGTCTGTCTGTCTTTCTTGCTCTCTCTCTCTCTCTCTCTCTCTCTTTCTCTACCCTCCCATTAACGACGCCACATTTTCTTTTTTATTGTTGTTTCGATACTGTGGACAAACGTTTCGCAAATGTGTTTTTTCCGGCCCTTTAATTAAGAGGACTTCCGTTTCTTAATTGTAAATGAAAAAAAAAATAGACCCCCCAGATATATACTATCGCTCATGCGAATCGATTTTTTCTTTCTTTTCATTTCTTTACGGCCTTGCTTGAAAGATAGATACATTTTAAAATATGAAAATTACCAAAATGTAAATTTTTATCAATGAAATCACAAGTTTTAGTCTCGTGTTTACAAGAAACTTATTAATGAAATGTTTATTATTTAAAATTTTGATTTTAAGTATTTTAAGTAAAAAAAAACTTTACGAAGCGTTTGCTAGTATATATATATATATATATATATATATATATATATATATATATATATATATATATATATATATATATATATATATATAAATTAATAAATATATATATATATATATTAACGAAAATACGTCTTATAAAGTTAAGGGCGACTAATAGTGCAATTTTCTGCATCTTAATTACTAAGGAAATGAGACAATCGAAATAATAGTAGCAAAAAAACAACGAACGCTGCAATCACCAAGAAAAATAATTACATAAAAATACATTAAATATTTAGGTGATAAAAATCGTACATATTTCTAGACGGACTATAGACAGCAATATCGAAGGTTCGATCCTTGTTTAAGTTAGCGATGCTGATGACGGCTGTGAGCCAGAAACACGTGTCAATGGAGTACTTTTATGTACGTATAAAATTAACATATATATATATATATATATATATATATATATATATATATATATATATATATATATATATATATATATATATACACACAGTGTCATTTTCCTGTCGGCTCTTGTGATACCATTTTTGCTCACCTTCGTGTCAACTGTATTCCTTTCGATGGTATTATGTCAAGGATGAAATGAAAGTAGAGTCACCGAAAGATCTTCCGTCGCATGCAATTGTCGAGGCTGTGACAGCACACGTAACAAACCTACTTCTCGTGTGACGTTAAGGTCGACACCCGCGAAAATAACGATTGCCGACGACATTCATGGCAGGCGGCAAAGAACGCATTAAAAAAATAAAATAAAATGAACCAAAAAAATCTCGACGAGAAAATGGAAGACAAAAAAGGAATGCAGATGTATTGGAACGAGTGTCGACTTATGATTATGACACCAAGAATCTCTGCTCGATTAATGACCGCGATGGCGTCGACGGCGAACAGAACGACGTCGCAGCAAATGTCTTCAACTAATGTGATTGGATAAACGGAGGCGCTTCTTCTTTCTTGTTAAATGTTATTTTGGGTCTGTCAATTTTTAGTTTCATTTTCTTTTTTCGTAATTTCTTTTATTACTGAAGTTAGTTTTCTTGATCTGTCACGCTTTAGTTGTAAATAGCATTTTCGTTGGTCTGTCATGCTTATTTTTAAATAACATTTTCTTTCGTACGCCATGACAACTTAAAAATAGTATTTGCGTTGGTCTGTCATGCTTAATTTTAAAATAACATTTTCACCAGTACGTCATGCTCACCTTGGAAATAGTATTTTCGTTGATATGTCATGCTTATTTGTAAATAGCATTTTCGTTCGTCCGCCATGCTACACTTGGAAATAATATTTGCGTTGGTCTGTCATGCTTAATTTTTAAATAACATTTTCACCAGTACGTCATGCTCAACTTGGAAATAGTATTTTCGTTGATATGTCATGCTTATTTGTAAATAGCATTTTCGTTCGTCCGCCATGCTCAACTTGGAAATAGTATTTTCGTTGGTCTGTCATGCTTAATTTTTAAATAGCATTTTCATCAGTCTGTCATGCTGAAGTTTTAAAACAGCGTTCTCGTAGGTCTGTCATTCATAAATTTTAAATAGCGGTTTCCTCAATCCGTCCCGCTCAACTTAGAAATAGCATTTCTGTTGGTCAGCCAGGCTTAATCTTTGAATCGTATTTTTTTCATCCGTCTTCCTTAAGTTAGACATATCATTTTCCTTGGTCTGTCACGTTTAAGTTTGAAATATCATTTTTAGTACTCGCATATTAAATGTATGCATATTATTTATTTATAAACTCATGTTTAATTTTTAATTTATAAATAGCATTTTCACTGGTCTGTCATGCTTAATTTTCAAATAGTATTTTCGTTAGTCTGTCATGTTTTTTTTTTAAATAGCATCCTCTTAAGTCCGTCCCGTTTAAATTTGAAATGAAATTTTCATTAGTCTAACACGCTTAAGTTTGAAATATCATTTTTATTTCCAAAGGTGCACATTAAATGGACGCATCTTATCGTAGTTGCGTTCAAGTCTCTCTCTA